>JAUUDW010622319.1:0-17159 GCA_032361385.1 Panulirus guttatus
GAAAGAGGAATGATATGAATGGGAACGAATGAAAATTATCAGGAAGGAGGATAAGAGAGAGGTGCAGTTGTGCTGTCTCTGAGAGTATGGGGCTGTATATACTACAGAGTATGGATGGAATGGATCAAGAATAGTTTGGGTGAAAGGAAAGATTGGAACTTTGAAGTATACATGGGTATGTGTATATGTGCCTATAAATATGAAGACTGTGCAATGTAAGGATGAAATGTGGTGTTTTGGATACATGTAACTGACTGTATAAATGGATTTGAGAAGGAGAGGAAGGTGGTTGCCATGGGTGATACAAATGCGAAGGTGGGATGTGTTGAAATCGGTGAGACAGTTGGTAAATGAGTAGTGCCTTGAGTAAATGAGGAGGAGAGTTATCTTGTCGTTGTCTGTGCTGAGAGAGGTTTGTTTCCTGCATACACCTTTTTTCAACAAGATATTTCACAGATATATGTGGATGAGAAATGATAGAAGAGAAGAACAAAAGGGTTTAATGAAAAATTGAGAACAGTTGTGCTGAATGCTAGAATTGTGCAAGGATTCTTTGAAGATTCTGGGTATTTTGCAGCTCTTGTGGGGGTAAGGATGAGGGGAAAGTGGAGGTATGGCATAAGAAAGAATGGGGAGGTAAAAGTTTTGGCAAGGGAGAAGATGAATTAGAAAGAATGCAGTGAGGAATATGAAAGAAGGGTGACAGAAAATTTAGGTGAGAGTGCAGTAAATGTAGGGATGCAGTCATGTAAGAATGAGGTGTTTGAAATGTTTAGAGAAAGAATATTAAAGGTTGTAGAATTAGTGGTTGGATACAAGGTTGTGAGATATTGTGAGGTATGAGAATGAAAGTGGAAATGCATGGTGAATGGATGAGATTAGAAATGCTGTTGAAGAGAAGAAAAAGGCATATGGTAAATTGCTAGAAAGGAATGTACTTGTAGAAGTTCAGCATAGGATAAGGGGAGAATATAAGATGTGTATGCAGATTGTTTAGAGGCTTATAGAGGAAAGCAGAGAAAGAGTAGATGAAAATTTTGGAAGGAAGTTAAAAGTTTAAGGAAAGCAAGAAATTTTACTGGAAGGAGGTGAAAATGGAAAGAAGTGGAAGTAAGATTGGAAATGTGAATCTGAGGAGTAAGGGAGGGGAGTTCCTGAATCAGGTGGAGGAAGTGAAAGGAAGATGGAAAGAGTACATTTAAGAACTGATGTGTATCTCTGATGCCCATTCCCTCCAGGAACTCCCATCAAGGGGTGGCCATGGCATAAGAGTCTCCACTTATCCCTGTCTTACATGTCTTCCTTGCATACACCATTCCATGCAGTCTTCCTGTGTTTCTCTCCCTCCAGTATTCTTCCACCCTATTTTCCCATGTCACAGGTGGTTTTCCACTCACACCAATCCCTTTAGTTGTACTGTCATACACTTTCCTTGTAAATGCCCAATCTTACATTGATTCTGCATGCCCACATCACCTCAAAGTATTACATTTCACCCATTTTACCATTCCACAGTTCACTCCCTTTGCATTCCTTGCCATACCACATCTCTCATACACCCTTTCATTTCTTTCTTCTTTCCTTCTTGTCACGCCACATGCACTTCTCAAATAGCTCATTTCCACCGCCTGAATTCTTGACCTTTGTGCCTCATTTCATGTCCATGTTTCGGCTGCATAGGTGAGGGTTGGGAGGGCTATGCTGTCCCATAATCCTCTCTTCATTTCCATACTTACACCTCTACCCTTCATTATTTTATTAAGAGACCCAATGACTCTTCTATCCTTTACTGCTCTCTCTCTTATGTCTCTTTCCATATCACCACACTTACCCAAGATAGCTCCCAGATAATTAAATTCCCTCATTTCTTACAGTCTTTTTCCTCCCATATCCACTGCACAATTTAGTACACTTTCTTCTTTTACTCTATATGGTTTTACAAATTTATACTTTTACTCCGTTTCCATTCAAGCACTTTACTTTACTTTTATTTGCAATTGCCTTCAGTTTCCTTTGTTTGCATACATCTTAAAACACACCTACAACCTTCTGCAACTCCTCTTAACTCCCCGCACACAACACAGTATCATCTGCATACAGGCTTGCCACTAGCCACCATATTTCACTGCCACACTCCATCACTGCACCCCTTTTCCTTAGTTTTGCTTTCGTCTCTCGTATCACTCCATCCATATATATATTAAAAAGTCCTGCTTCACACCTACATGCATCCCAAAACTTTTACTCAGCGCTCCATCCGCTCTTACACATGCATTTGCTCCTCTATAAAAGGCTTTTACACCATCCAACAGTTGTCCCTCTATACCATATATTCTTACCACGTCCCACAAAGCATTCCACTTGACTCTGTCATATGCTTTTTCCAGATCCATAAAAGCTGCATACAATTTCTTACCTTTTGCCAAATACTTCTCCTTGGTCATATTTACCACAAAAATCTGATCCATACATCCCCTGCCTTTCCTAAGACCCCTTGCTTTTCACATATTGTGCATTCAGTCACTTTCATCACTCTATCAGTCAACATTCTTACATACACTTTTCCTGTTATATTTAACTTTCTTATTCCCCTATAACTGTTACATACATCCTTAGCAACTTTTTCTTTGAAGGCACAGCCTCCTGTTTCCATGCTTAATTACATATCAGATGCATCCACTCTATCACACTTTCTCTTCCATACTTCAGCATTTCAGTTATAATCCCATCCACTCCAGGTGCCTTTCCTACCTTCAGCTTCATTGTTGCCTTTCTTATCTCTCTTTTTGCTACAAGCCCTTGCACTTGTATCCTCTTCCTTCCATCCTTCATACCTATGCATGTAACAACTGCTGCCTCCCTTTCTCCCACATTCATCAGTTTTTTCAAAATACTCTTTATCTTCTTTTCACTTCCTCCTTTTGATTCAGCTCCTCCCCTTCCTTACTTTTCACATTAATATTTCCACTCGTACATCCACCTCTTTCCTTTTTTGCCTTCCAGTAGTTTCTTATTATCCCAAAACTTACCACTTAGCTTTTTTCCAATATCTCCATCCACTCTTTCTTTGCTTTCCTCTATCAGCTTCTTATCATATCACTTACATATTTATATACTTCCCTCCACCTTTGCTGAACTTCCACTGGTACATTCCTATTGTGCGGTGTACCATATGCTTCTTTCTTCTCTTCCACAGCATTTCTAATCTCTTCTGTCCACCATACATTTTCCTTTTTATTTCTGTATCTTGCAACTTTGTACCCAACTACTAATTTTACAACCTTTGATTGTATTTCTCGAAAGATTTTAAACACTTCATTCACACATACCTGCATCCCTACATTCACTGCACTTCTATCTAAACTCTCCGTTACCTTCCTTTCATACTCCTCCCTGTATTTTTTCTGATTCATTTTCTCACTTGCCAACACTTACCTCTCCATTCTTCCTTACACCATACCTCCACTTCTTCCTGTTCCTCATTGCCACAAGAACTGCAAAATGGTCAGTCTCCAAAAAATCCTCTCACAACTCAAGCATTTAGCACAGACTTTCTCAATCTTTCATCCACTGCCACATAGTCAATCAAAGCCTTTCAGCTCTTCTCTTCCCCCAATCCTCATCCATGTATATCTGTGTATCATCTTGTATTGAAAAAAGGTGTTTGCATGGAATAAACCTGTCTCAGCACAAATATCTACAAGATAACTTTCATTCTCATTACTTCAGACACTCCCCATTTACCAACCATCTCGCCAATATCATCACATCCCACTTTCGCATTCATATCACCCAATACAACCACAGTTCTCACATTCTCAAAACCATTTATGCAGTCATTCAAATAACTGTAAGGGTATGTAAGGAACTGAATAACGAGTTCAAAGGTGTTTACACAATAGAAAACACAAAAGCCCCAACACCAATGAAATGGAATGGGGAGGAAGTTTGAAAATCATTGAGATATTTAGAAAAAATATTAACAGAATACTGAAAGGACTTGACCCATACACAGATTATGGTCCTGATGAAATTACACCACATGTCCGAAAAATGTGGGCTGATACACTAAGTAGACTGTTTGAATTAAGTTCAAAATGTCACTAGAGAGAGAGGTAAAGTGCCAATGGAATGGAAAAGGGCAAATTTCATGCCTATGTACAAGAAAGGAAACCAGGAACAGGTGTTTAACTACAGACTGGTCTTACCAACAAGTGTGGTATGTAAAGTTCCTGAAAATACCATAAAGCAAGTGTATGAGCTCCTACAGAGGAGGAACTTCCCACGTGAGAGACAGCATGGTTTTAGGGAAAGGAGGTCATATCTAATTAACCTCTTAGAGTTTTACAAGAGACTGACTTTGGTCCTGGACAAAAGGGAAGGTTAGGTCGACTGTCTGTATCTGGACTGCCAGAGAGCATTTGATGCCATACTGCATGGAAGGCTGATTAAGAAGCTGCATTACCTGAAGAGAATAAAGGGGAAACTCCTTCAAGGATTAGAAACTTATCTCAGTGGGAGGGAATAAAAGGATGCATGTTAAAAGAGCCATTTAACCATTGAAGAGTCACAGTGTTTGGTTTAGAACCACTATTTTTTCTTGACGTACAGTGTCTGCTAAAATCCTTGACCACCCCCCCATAAATGTTCAGAGGTAATACATGGCTAAGGTTTATTGTGGGTACAAGCATATGACGCTTTCAGAGTGAGATCATTGTACATCTGGTCGCTGAGACTCATGTTTCTAACAGTATGAGCACTTGCAACCTGCCTCAGTGTGCCTCAGGCTGTCTTTAGGGAAGGATATTCTTTTTTAACTTTTCTTGGCTGCCACTTTCTTTTGGGGACTTTGTTTCTAGGCTTTGTATTTCTTCTGCCCATGCTTCATGATGGTTAGCTCTCACCTTTCTAAGGAGGAGAAAGATTGACTTCCTGCCTGGAAGCAAGAAAATGTGGATACTGGTTGTATCTCTCTAATTCAGCGCTCTGTGGTCCGGCAGCTCCCATGGTCCGGCATGTTTTGAATCTGCCGCCTTTAGTTATTAGTTTGTGGATCTACCATTAGTGCAGAATGGTAGTTAGATGTACATTAGTGTAGTGATTATACACAGTTTTATACCTTTATTTTCTTAGATTGTAACTTTTTTTTCTTACATTGGAGGCTCCCCTCACAAACAAAAGTCCACACTGAGGCTGGGCTTTATTTGAAATGTAGAAAGGATTAAGAAAGAGAAAAAGAAGAGACAAGGGAAAGCATTTAAGAATTTCAGAGAAAGTGAAAAATCTGTTTCTTAAAATGTGCCTGGTCATAGTTATTGGGAAAGATATGAGAGGGTATAGAGTTCCAAAACTTTAAGATGTAGGGAAAGAAACAGTTATCAGAACAGTCCACATGTGAGTTGTCAACAGCCGCACTGTAATCCTTTGATGCTGCAGCTTGTTGAGTACTGCTTGGTCTACCTAGTGGTGGGGGCACTCAAGCAGCCAGCTCTTAGGGGCAAAAATGAAAGTAATACCTGTAGAAGAGGGAAAGTGAATCATAGGGCAAGTAGGTTGAGTGTAGAAGTTAGGGTGGGAGAGTTTATAAGCTGAACTGCTTTCAACTCAACTCTCAAGAAAGGATGCAGAGCTAGAACCACCTCAGATGTGAAAGCAGTACTCCATACAAGGATGGAGTAGTCCTTTATGTAAATGGAGTAACTGCTCAGAAGAAAAGAAATTTCACTATCTAAACAAGACTCCCAGTTTTGTTGAGGCACACTTAGCTATTCCTGAAACAGTGGATGTTACAGTGATGCCAAGTATGTTCATTGAGGCAAGAGGTGGAATTATAGAACCATCAAAGGAGAGAGAAAAGTTGTAAGGGGTTTTTGACAGAGAGATGGTAGAAACTGGGTCTTGGAGGCACTAAACTTAACCAGATTTTGTCTACCCTACAGGGATATCTTGTCCAAGTCTGAGGTTGTTGAGGAAGTTGTGTCAAGATGAGTTGTAGATTGCTTGAGAGAAGTGGGAGCAGAATTGAAGGATGTGGAGGAATGCAGTGTCGAATCATCAGCATATGAGTGCATTTAGTTATTTGTGGAAGAGAAAAAATAGTTGATAAAAAGAAGAAAAAGTGTAGGGGATAGGACAGAACCTTGAGGGAAGTCGCTGTTGGGGGGAGAAAGTGGGGAAGGCTGATCCATCACAGTGATCTCCATCAAGGTTCTGCCTTATCCCCAACACTTTTTCTCAAACATGGAGATTAGATCACCCAAAGAGGAAGCTAGAGATAAGGAAACGAAATGAAGGAGGGAACCCAAAAGAATGTAGTTTAGAGATGAGACCCTGATGCCACACCCTGTCAGAGGCTTTAGATATGTCAGGGGCAACTACATAAGATTCCCTAAAACCTTTCAGGGTTGATTGCCAGACATTGGTAAGATAAGAAAGAATATCACTGGTGGATCTTGCCTTATGGCTGCCGTACTGGTGATCAGAAAGAAGACTGTTAGATTCAAGATGTTTAAGGATATGGGAGTTGAGGATGGATTCAAAGATTTTAGAAGTGGTAGATGTCAAAGCATCAGGACGATAGTTTGAGAAATTGGAACAGTCACCCTTCTTTGGGGTGTTATGTACCAACACATGCTTCCAAGAAGAAGGAAAAGTTTTGGTTTTAAACAGAAACAGAACAGACAAGCAAGCACAGGTGCAAGTTTGGAGGCTCATTCCTTGAATACACAGGGGTGGATGCCATCAGAACCAGAAACCTTGTGTGTCCAGAGAGAGAGTGCTTTTCTGACAGTCTGAAAGGAGATTATGAGGAGGGGAATAGGATTAGCAAGAGGAGCATCAGGGGTTGAAGGAATGTTAGAGGCATCCAACGAAGAGTTAAAGGATGGAGAATTGAAGAAAAGTTAGAGTGACAGAAGTTTTTAGCAATAACCATAGCTGGAGACCAGAAAGACTTATCACTGGATGACAAGGAGAGGTTATTGCACTTTCTTTGACTGAAGGAATGCTTTACATCATGGATAACATACTTGCAGTGATTATGGGCAGTGAGAAATGCTGAATAGGAGTTTGAGGAAGGAGAGTTTTTCCAAGCCTGATGACATTTTTGAGTCCTTGCCTGAATGGCCTCAGAACAAGAAAGGTTGAACCATGGGTTGGAAGGGGATAAATTCTTCCATTACCACAACAATAACCTCTGCTATGCATATGGTGGAGCTAGAAGCATCACCACCTAAGAGTCAATAATTTACCCAAGGAAAGTCAGAAAAGAATTTTTTATGTTATACCAGTCATCTTTTTTGAGGTGCCAATATTTGCATTTAGAAGGGCCTATTGGAAGGGTGGTTACCGTTAGAATAGAAACATACATGAGAGTGTGATCAGATGAACCGACTGGGGGTGAGATTTGTGGTTACAGCAGGATGGTTTAGAGGTGAAGTACATTCCAGAATGTTAGGAGAGTGGCCATAACAGACAGAAACATTGGTAGGGTGGAAGGTAATTTGTTCTAGATCATTAAGAATGGAGAACATGAGGGCTTCAATTCCCCCACCATCCATATGTAACAAATACAACCACTCCCTTTGGTGAACGTTGAAATCTCCTAATTAGAATTATCCCCATTATTTAATACTCACAAGTAAAACTCTAAAATTTACTATGCCAGCTGGGTTGGTATATTCAAATTTGGCAGCAAGGACCATTGTGTTTCTTTCTGTCACAACCAAAGGGCTCTGATGGTGCCTCCATAGCATCTGAGCACAGTGACTAAACACAGTGTCCCACTGTTGCAAGTATCAGTTTCTGTGCAGCAGCAGCACAGACAACACATATCCTCTGCTACAGTGTATCACTCTTAATTATTCATGTGGTACTGTACTCATTATGTTGAAGTGCCATGAAACTTCTCTGCCAGCACCATATGTGGCAAAAGGAAGAGGAGGACTATCACCATGGAAGAGAAAGCAAAAACCCTTAATGAACTTGACTTTGGAGCTGGAGCTTGTGTGGTTGGTTACCATTATGGAGTTAATGAGAGCATAATACAAAGTATCAAGCTGAAGGCAGAGAAGCTTAGAAAAGTCTATGCATATCAGTACCAGAGCCAAATCAGAAGTAGTTGAATTAGAGGCAGCTAAGTAGGGGGTAGCCAAGTGAAGTAGCCTCCTTTCCCCAACCCTGTACTTTTATTTTTGAAAGCTGTTGAATTAGATTTTGTAAAACTGAAAATTGTGATATCTTTTGTCTCTATCTTGAGAATAATCATGACACAAGTGTACTATTATCACGTCTTTTTTATGCAAATGTGGCAGATGCCATTTCTCTCTTTTTCTTATACATCAACATCAGCTTTAAGATTATGATGTTACTTATCAAGTTATTCATTGTTAATCAATATTTTATGAAAGTGAAAATGTAGTGATTTCATTTGTACATAGACTTTGTTGATTTATATTTTTATATGTTACTGTAAAGCTGAATTGTTCCTAACAGGTTGGATTTGATGACAATGGAAAATTTGAAGGACTGAAGGTAGACATGATATCTGATGTTGGTCATGTATCCAACGAGGCATCTGTAGGATTTTTGGGTGTTCCTTTGCAAAATTCATATTACATCCCTAACATGTTATTTCGGCCTATCATTGTGAAAACTGACACGGCTGCCAACACATGGTGTAGGACACCAGGTAAGTCGTTTAGTTTTGTATTTTAAATAAAAGTGATCTTTGCAATCACAAGACTGAAGTACATGGGAGTATATGGGAAAAGTAGATAACAGATCGCCCATTGACCCATATCTAGGTTGTCTATTTATAACTTACATATATTCCTTATTCTAACTGGTTGAGACAAAGATAGAAAAGTAAGAAAGCTCTCTCCCCACACTCCAGCATCAATATCCAGAGGGATAAAGATTGGAAGAAAATCCTTGTATTTGCAAAATAAGCCTCAATAGGATTTAACAGGATAGAATGAGAGAAAAGTCCTACTTTGAAATCTAGCTGCACAATTCCACCTTCATCTGCACCATACCTTCAATTGCACTAATTTTTAATCTTTCGGTTTCAATTGAGAAAAAGTAATTAATATATGTGCATTTTTGTCTATTATTCACCTAGTAAGTATCTGAACTGCTGAAATATTTCTTAAATAATTTTTAAGGTTCTTAGTATTAATAACGTTTGATGGTATCTTATTTCAGTATTCATCATCCATTTAAAAAGAAATTTTTTCCAATCAGTATTTCATATATACCTAATTATACTGTATAGGGAAGGAGGTTTTGCACTTGTGGTGCCCCATCTCTTTAACACTCTCTTCTATCATACAGTCTCTAAAATTTATGTATTGTGTCTACATTAACCATGTCCTCTGTCAATCTGTTCCTTTCATCCACCACTCTTCTACTTTACAAATATTTCTTTATATCCTTATTTACAAGTTTCTTACTTAATTTCATGTTATGTCCTCTGGTTGCTCATTCCCTACATCTCTCAAAGAACTGTTCATTGTCCACTTTATCAATTTCTTTTAAAAAATTGAAGGTTGTGATCAGGTCACCCCTCACTCTTTTCTTTTCTGAGATGGGTAAATTTAAATACTCCAACCTTTCCTTATAGCTTAGCTTTCTTAATTCTGGTACAGTCTTTCTTGCCCTACTTTGGACCTTCTCTAAGACCTCTTTGTACCTTTTTAGGTGTAGTGGCCAGACCTGAGAAGCTTTATATATGCTGTAGCCTTATGTAGGATGTGAATAGCTTACTAAACATTTCTTTATTCATATATTGAAAGCTATTCTAATATTTGCCTGCACACAGTTTATCTCCTTGACTATTCATGTAATAGGACTCCGGTGACAGGTTAGGGATGATGTGTATTCCCAAGTCCTTTTCATAAACAGAATCCTGAACCATATTTCCTGCTATGTGATAATCACATTGAGGCTGTCTTTCACCTTGTTCCATCCTCATTGCTTTACGTTTGCTAGGGTTAAATTTCATCAGCCATGTTTTAGACCATCTTTGGAGTCTGTTTGTGTCTCCTTGTGAAGTGATGTAATCCTCCTTGCTTTTCACTTCCCTCATGATCTTTGCATTGTCTGCAAACATATTCAGGTAGAACTCCATACCTTCAAGCAAATCAGTGTTATAGATCAAGAAGAGTATAGTCTCAGAACCAATCCCTGTGGCATACTGCTGGTCACTTCAGCCCATTTGGAAAAGGCTCTTCTTACATACTTCCTTTGTTTCCTTCCACAGACCTAATCTCTTATCCATGAGAGAAATTTCCCCATTATTCCTGCGCGGTGATCCAGCTTCTTAATCAACCTCTTATGTCGTACTTTGTCAAATGCTTTATGGTAGTCCAGATTCAGACAGTCCACCCAGCCTTCCCTTCTGTCTAGGACTGAGCTCACTTTCTCAAAGAAGACTGAGGTTAGGTACATATGACCTTCTTTTCCTAAAACCATGCTGTCTCTCACTTCGGGAATTTCTCTATCGTAGAAAGTCGTCCATATGCTTTCTAATGATTTTTTTCTGAACCATACATACCACACTCTTTTATTGAGACTAGTCTGTAGTTCAGCAGCTATTTCTAGTCTCCTTTGGTATAGACAGGTATGGTGTTTGCCCTTTTCCATTCCTCTGGCACCATACCTCATTCCAGTGATATCTTGAATGTAATCCAGATGGTTTTTCCAGCATATCTATGAACCTCTTTACCACATATGGTGAAATTTCATTAGATCCATAAGCCTTGTATTGGTCAAGTCCTTTTAGAATTGTCTTAACATCTTTTCTAGATATCTCAACAATTTCCAAAACCTCCATCCCCATTCTGTCTCGCTGGTTTTGGGGCTGTAATGTCTTCCAATCTGAAAACACTTTGAACTAGGTAATATTAAGTTCCTTACATATCCCTGCATCATTTGTGACTTTTCATCTGAATCCCTTAGCCTGATTAGCTGCTCCTTAAATGACAACTGACTTCTGATGAATTTATGGAAAAATTTTGAATTTTCACCTACCTTGTCCACAGTTTTCTTTGCACATTTTTTTTGTTCCTCTTTTCTCATCCACTATACCAGTTTCCTGCTTTCTTACACCTTGCTAATACTAGCTGGCTAGAGTGCTGTCTGTATCTTTGACATCTTTTATGACACCATTCCTTCCTCTTTCTGATCATTCCCTCTGTATTAGAGGCTTGACGTACCCTTGTCTCTACTCCTTCATTGTAAATTTCACAGAACATCTTGTCACAAATCCCTGGTTGCTGTGTCCTGAAGTCCATTTTCCAATCTATGTTACTATAGAAATTTATGAGGTTGGAGTAGTGTCTGCAATTATATCTCCACTTTATTTCCTGTCTTACCTCTGCTCTTTTTATGTCATGTTTTACTGTATAATCATATTTTAGCATTACATGATCACTTCCTCCAACTGGTGTATCTTATATAATGTTCTCACTATCCATGGTAATATGAATGAAGATAAGATGTAATGTTGGTGTACCAGTCAGTCTCATCCTACTTTGGTCCATGACTTGTTGGTATAAGAAATTTTCCTGAATACACTGTAAAACCTTGTCTCCATGAGTCTGTATCACCATAAGAATCCAAATTGACCCAAGTCTGTCTCTTTATAGTTGAAATCCTCCATTTTCAATACTTTATCATCTCTAAGAAGTGAATGATTCACTGTTTCTTGTACCAGCCTGATTGTTCTTTCATTGTTATCATTGTTTATTTGATATTTGTTCATTGCAGTTCTTTAGAGGATTATGTAATAGAAATGACACTACTATGCTCTTTTTCCTTACAGTTGCTGTTCCCATTATTTACTGTTTGAATGGGCTGACTTCCACTATTTTTTGAAACTGCTTGTTTTCTTTTATCAAGAGGGCTAATCCTTCCTTTCCTTTACCTTCTTGTTCCTTTCTTGCTATCATGTACCCTTCTGGGCAAAAAAGGTGAGAGCTAAACTTTATGGTAAGCTTAGTTTCCATGAATTCCAGTTCTTATCACTAGCTATTAATCCATCAACATTTGAATACAGTACTTTCAGTCTGACATTACCATCCAACACTCCTGCCCTCTGTGAAGTTTTAGGTGGGCTATTCCATCCTCTTGCCATATGTGGCATCTTCAGTTTTTTGTCTTCTGTATGAGGTGCAATGAAAGCTGGTAATCCATCCTCACTTTATTATAAAGAAGTAGCCTTTCACAGGAGAGGTGTGGCATCCTCTCTTTCAAAGTCTAACTCCAGTCTCCAAAGGCCCGGCAAGCATTCCCACGCTTCCGGATGCCCTCCGCCCAACTGTCGTACCACACACTAAACCCTACACCTCCTCACAAGATTTTTGGTAACTGAATGTGACATTTTGTTACAACAAAAACTGGAACAAAACTAAAAACAAAAAGATAAGAAAAATGAGGGATTAGAATCAAGATCCAACAGGCCATAAAACAAATATACACACAAGTCGCTGCTCAGCAACAATACGCTTCCTTTACATGTGAGCAGAACAAAAATTGCTTAACAAATTAATGTGTTCACTATTCACAGGAGTCACCACAAGCATAATCTTGTTAGTATGTGTCATCTTACACGGTGAGGGTGCTGTCACCTGAGGCTGGGTGGTACCACAACTGGGGGTGAAGTCGCTACTGGTGGGTACTCCCCTTGACCCATGGGTGTTGTAGGGGTAGGTGAAACCCAGGTTGTAAGTGATGTCGGTTTCACAAGGACAGGCAGCCACTGCCATTCAGCTTTACCGAGTATTGTCTATGTGGCTTCACCTCCACTGCAATGCCTGACCTGCTCCTCACCTTTGAAATGATGTCCCGCACCCAGACAGGGGTGCCCATGAATAGCTGGGGCACATAGTGGCGTCAGCTGCTGGGCCGCCCTGCACATGAACCTGGTTGTCTGCTATTGCCTGCTCCCTGTTTTGCAGAGCATTTCTCCATTGCTGGTTTATCAGATAATGTTGTCAGGGCACTGTGACACAATCTCACAACTGTGTTCCTGCTGCCAGCTGTGCAGGTGACTTAAATCCCTCTCTAGGGGGGTTGTTGAAATATTGGAGCATAGCCTGAGTTGCTTTGCTGTTGTGCAGGCTACCTCCAATTCCTTTGTTACCCCTCAACACCCATTTTGCTGCCTTTACCGCTGCTTTGGCACATCCATTGGATGAGGGGAAGTGGGCTGTGGAGATGCGAGCCATGGTTCCCATTTTTTGTAGAAAGCTTCCATCTCCTGGTTCCCCCATCTGAGGTGATTTCCTAGGGTGCGTGTGAGGTGATACATCTGGGAAGATGTGCCACTTTGAGCCACCCTGTCAGCTTGTCCACATAAGCTAGGTATGTGTGTCAGTCCAGCTGAAACAGGTCCATAACAGCTTGTTGGAATGGGAACTTGGGAGGTGGCATGAATGCTAGTGGCTCTGGGGACTGTGATGGTGCATTCTCTTGCATTCAAGACAACATACTCAATGGTATTTCAGGTCTGCCTCCATCCCTGGCTACTATATGGTCTGTCTGGCTCGTTGTGTCATTGAGTCGAGCCCCTGGTGTCCTGCGTGCATGTGGGCTGCCACCTGGTGCCTAGAGCCTTGGGAATTACTAGCCTGATGTGGGAGTTATCATAGATGTATGATACAAGGTGTTCAACAACTGCAAGTCTATCCCTCACTTGATAGTAGGGCAGCAGGCATGCCATCTCTAGCCTCCTGTTCTCACTGCCTTCACTGTGTCATATCCATCACTATATCCCCCTCACCAAATGCTGTAACCATGGCTATGTCCTGGTCTGGCAGCACTGTGAGGGTGGGGTAGCGTGAAAGCATATTCCCCGTGCTGTTGGCCTTTCCAGGGACATATTTGATAGTGTAGTGATACTGTAGGTCTTCTCTGAGATGGAAGAGTTAGGAATTTGAGCATATCCTGGAGTGCTCAGTCTCTGAACAGCTTCACAAGTGGTTTGTGATCTTTTACCGGCTGGAGGTTAGGGCACTCCAGCAAAAAAAGCTGAGCTTCTTTAGGCACCACACCACAGCCAGTGCCTCTCCTTCCACTGCTGCATAACCTGCTTTGGTGTTACTCAGCGTGCTACTGCCGTACAAGGTCAGGCGCCACCCGCCCTTACAGCAGAATGGCATCTCCACAGAGATGCACAAGCAGTACTGCAAGAGAATGACAAATCCGATTCCATCCTTACTCCAGTCTGTCACCATTGCCATCGGATGGGACTTGTCATGATATACCAGGCCACCTGCTGCCAGCTTGCAAATGATTTTCTTGGCCTCTTCAAACTTGCCCTTCAAATGTTTGTCCCAATTGACCTTTTTAGTCTTTGGCCCAATGGTTGCATCACTAATGTTGTATCCATGAAGGGTGCCAGCTGATTGATAAGGCCGTGTCACGACCTAATGTCTGTCAGGGTGAGGCTCTCAGTCATGGGGAAGTTATGTATCGCAGCCAGCCTCTCTTTATTGGGTGAGTACTCCTTCCATCCCAAGTGAAACCTCATGAATTCCACCTTACTCTGGTAGAACTGGAACTTCTCTGGTTGCAGAGTGATGCCCTTGCTAGCACAGGTCTCCAGGAAGTCATACACATGCTTTTGTGCCTGTTCCATGCTTTCATCATATAACAACGTGTCATCAATGCACTTGTGTTTCCTTGTCACCCACTGTATGGCATCATTGAATGTATGTGTGTATGCATCTTAGGCAGCACAATATCCCATGGGGGTGTGTAGGTATCTGTAACGCCCCAGGGGGTTATGAAGGTGGTGAGGCAGCTGCTCTCACCACCTAGACTCATCTGATGGAAGCCCCAGAAGTCGTCCACCACTGACTTATAGCTGTACCAAGGGACTCCAGAGACCATATTGAAGGGTTCCTGTGTGTGGTGCGTCTCTCTGTGGCACCAACTTTTCAGCCGTTGGTAGTCCGCAGTGCACTGCGGCTGGCCATTTTTCTTCACAACCACCAACATGCTGGCACACCAGTCCACCACCTCCCCTGTCAGAACAGGAGTGATCAGGTCCCTTCTTACATCCTCGTTCAGCTGAACCTTAATTTCGGCCTCCCGGTGCTTCACGATCAGTGCAGGCATTTGGTTTTTCCTCTGGGAGGAGATGATAGTGGTGTGATGGGCCATTCATGACAGGCAGCAGGGGGTGGGTGGTGCTGAACGTGGTACTTGAAAAGTGCTGGTGAAGCCATGCCTCCAGACAAAACACATTCTCCCCCACTGGTTGGAGGGACATGCCTGGAGGTCTAGTGGGTTTCGGCATGTCCGGGGGTGTCACAGGGGCCAATTTGCTGCCAGCGACAGTGACAGGTTCAAGTAGCGGGATGGAGTCAGACACCAAACCCAACCCCTTGCACGCTGTCATGGAGAAGAACACCTTCACTGACTCCACAACTTGGACCTCTTCCTCGATCATCCTGCCACAGACCTTGATCCAGAGGCGGCAGCTGCCCAAGCATCTCACCTGTACATTGTCGATGTCTCTTATCTCATTGGCTGTCATGTCCAGTCTTGATGCCTGTACCCCAAGCGTCCTCATGAGTGACAGCCCCACTACCGACACTTGAGCACCCATGTCTGCCAAGGCCTTGACGTAGTGTGACCTCCCACTGGTCAACAGGGACACCTCCACTCTAACAGTCGGCAAGGGTGCTACACCTGCCAATGCTACTGTCATGGCTCCTGACACAGGGGCCTCCTTACCTTTGCTGCTCTTGCCTTGGCAGCACCATACAAGGTGGCCCTTTTTTCCACATGCTCTGCATGTCAGGTTTTTGGCTGGGCAGCTCTCACCCTCACCGTGCTCCTGCCTGCACCATCTGCAGCTGTACCGTTTTTTCTGTTGCAGTAGGTTGGATGGGATGCTCAACTTTTGGCTAATGCCACTGAATACATCCGGCATGGACAAGTCTTCACCATTGTCCATGTCCCAGCTGCTGGAGGTGCCACGCGCCTACACTGAATGGGGTTCATGAGGCTCCGCATCATATTTCGCACTGTCATACATAAGGCACTTGTTGTAAAGCCCATCCTCCTTTAGATATCTCTCCCAGTTTTGGTAAAGGTCTCTTTTGAGGTCAATGTTCATTAGGCCCGCCATGACTTTCCTCACTGTCATATATTCTGAGGTGTCACACTTGCATTGTGAGCACACAAAGTTACAGTCTATGACCTCTCTCTGTGCACAGTGAAAATGCTTTCAGCCTACTCACCTCCTGAAGCACCTCTTCCAAGCTGAAGCTTCCCTACCTGGCTTCACTGAATTTAGCATCCACCATACACTGCAGGTCCTCTGAACACAGCAGGCATATGTACTGCACAGCATCAGTGTCGTACCCATGTGGTGACAGATCTCTTCCATGATCTAAACACAGCTGTAGTAAGCCCAGGCACACATTTGGGGGAAGGGGGGCAGACCTGCCTGGCAAGGAAGTAGGGGTTTCCACTGCTGAGGCTACCTTGTGGGAGTTGGTGTGAGGCCCAAGGCACCTTCTGCCTCCTCCAGGAAACATGAACCCTCATCAATGACTGACCTATGACGATGCTGTGTTTCTTCCATGCTGTTGTTACTTGCACTTGTAGGGCCATGCCAGATTCACTGCGCCATGTACAAGTTGCAATGGAAGCAGGTAATCCATCCTCACTTTATTATAAAGAAGTAGCCTTTCACAGGAGAGCGGTGGCATCTTCTCTGTAACAGTCTGACTCCTGTCTCCAACTGCCTGGCGAGCATTCCCACACTGCCAGATGCCCTCCGCCCAACTATTGTATCGGACACAAAACCCTACATCTTCTGTGTGTACACCTTGCTTATCTCCCTCTCTTCCTTACATCTGTCACATTTGATGAATATCCCATTGAACTTCACCATACCTTTAAGATTCTTAACTTTTCCAAGTATATCCTGGCTTGAACGCTTCAAGTCAAATTTAACTATAATTGGTTGCTCCATTATATCTTGCATTATAAACTCCCACTTTTCTCCTTTCCTTTATCACAGATATTACTTTTGGCAGTCCCTTACTGCGGTCCAAATTCCTTAATTAGTACCTCCCTACAGTGTTCAGTGATGTTCATCCCCACCTAATACTGGTCCTTTTGGGATTGACCACCCAGTG
>JAUUDW010622320.1:0-11641 GCA_032361385.1 Panulirus guttatus
ATATAATTCAGGATTGTTTTTTTCTATTACATTTTGTATATCATCAACATTATTTTTATTACCTTTATTATTCTTTACTGCTTTTTTTTGGTGTTTCTCATATTCATTCTTTATTGTTTTTCTGTTGATATCTGTGATTCTGTTGTATTACTCTGTTGTATTAACTAACACAGTTCTGTAGGATTCTGTGTGGTTTGATGCCCTTTAGCTACAGAATCCTATCGTTTCCTTAATATGCTCTCTAGGATTCTGTTGTATGTGTAGGATTCTATTCCGTTTCCGTCTGTTGGTCTGTAGGATTCTGTTGTTTCTTTCTGTTGGTCTGCATGATACCGCTCTCTTTCCATCTGTTGGCCTGCAATATTCTGTTCTGTTTCTGTTGGTCGACTTTATTCTGTTTCCATCTGTTGATCTGGGTTATGTTCTGTTTCCAGTATTTGATCTCCGTCTGTTGGCCTCCAGGATTATCTCTCTTAATCTCCCATTTTATCTCCAGTTCTCCAGCATCGGCACCACCGGTACTGACCAGTCCCCGGTACTCCCCAGTCGTGTGATTTTAATAATTACGTTTCTGAATACTTAATGAGATGCGCCTGTCGTAATTCTGACCCTTTCCATCGACTTGTTTGTTCCGGGATAGTAAATTTTTTTTTCTTGTTTATTTGCACCCATTTGTAATACTGTTTTCAGTCGGAATGGGAACTAGATTGAAAGGTAATCGTTCGGGATCCACACGTCAAAGGGAATTTAAAAGTGGTATTACTTTTAAGATAGACCCAGATTATATTTGCTGAGCTTTGGGTGTAAATCCAATGTGCTGTTTGATTTTGATTTATCTTTTGTAAACTGATTAGTGAATTAGTAAATGTGTTAGTGAAAAGGAAAATGCTTAGCACTGTATTGAATTAAATAGGTCTCCTAGAGCCTTCAGGGCTGCGCTCCATGCGGAAGCTGGGTAAGTTTGGCTACTTTGGGTGAAGGAAGGTTCCCCAACGACACTGTCCTCCTCTTACTATGTTAACAGTGATACAGGCCTCGTACAAGGTGATGTCTCGCTCGTGCTGTTATCACCTGCGCATTTCTCTCTTTTTCTCCTCCTGTATGTTACATATTTACCCTCTGTCTTTTAAGGGACTGCCACGAGTTATTTAACTCTCGGGTATCCACTTGTAGGAATCGAACCGGTACCCTTATCTCTGCCTCCTGTATTGTACAGCGCGTTTTTTTTTCTACTCGAGTCCTGGTGTTACGAGTCCGAGACTCAGCTCCTGTATGCTACAGTGTAAGATTACAGAATATGGCACGGGTTTTATTTTTCCCAGGACGCTCGCTTCCTTTATAAAGGGCCCAGCACAGCGACATATCGTAAATATATCTGTTCCTAATATTTTTTTTTTTGGTTATTCCTGGTATGGCTACCGCATTTAAGGTAGCCCTGAGATACCTAACATATATCTTATTATAATTTCGGAGGGCTCCTACCCCCACAGCTGGGTCTGGGGCCTTCCCTTACCTTACGTATACCTTACGATGGTTTGGGTGGTCTTCTACCCCCCACAGCTGGGTCTGGGACCTTTCCTTACCTTACGTATACCTTACGATGGTTTGGGAGGTGGTCTTCTACCCCCCACAGCTGGTTCGGGAACCAATTTGCGGCCCAGTTTAAATGTTGCAAATATTACGTTAATTGAATTAGTTTCCCCCCAGCTTGTACCACAGTGTCTGTGGGTCTGATTTTCAGTGTCTCGTCACAGGAATGTGTTACATGCATCAGGCACTTCAGACATCCGGAACGCTGATGTCTCAGTCGCCGAGAGAGAGAGAGAGAAATATCTCTCGGGGTAACACATGACATTCCCTGCATGGCATTACGGTGGGCGCCGTTTCCCAACGCGTCATCATACGGTGAAGACGGGTGTGTGTGTGTGTGTGTGTGTGTGTGTGTAGTGGGCGGCTGTAGGTGGGTTGGGGAGGGGAGGTGGTGGGTGGGCGGTGGGTTGACCGGCGATGCCCCTGGGAGTGAATGGGGGCCGCTAGCAGGGAGTGTTGGGGGGCTCCCATGCAGGTATAACGGGAGATCCTATCGCCAGTCGTAGCTGCGGGCGTAGGAGTCCTGCAGGACGCCTCGCTTGACTGAGCGAAGAGGTGAAGGGGCGAAGAGAGAGTCTCTCTCTCTCTCTCTCTCTCTCTCTCTCTCTCTCTCTCTCTCTCCTTTCCCTTCATTTTGCTATAACACCTACTCTCCGTTTTCTCTCGAGCATAAAATAATTTGAATTCAAACTACTATCGTCTGTGTTTTTGCATTTTGAATTAAAATTTTAACAATATTCATTGTTTTTACCCTTTGATTGACGTTTAAAAATGTTGTATGAAATTTAACATAAGCGTATTTATCTGAAGTACGTTGGAGAGGTGGTTTCTGGGCGTTATTTGTTATATTAAATACAAAATGTGGGAGGAATGGGGGAGGGAAGAGGTCTCAGTAGAACACCCGCACTAGTTCCCGAGTTCTCCGCTCTGACTGTGTGGCGCTTGTGGCTTGGCCGGGGAGGTTTGATCTTGCCATCGGGGTGGGCGCCACGGGACCCCGAAAGGTAATTTATCCCATCTTTCCCTCGTCTTCCTCCCCATTCATGAGGCCCCCACTCTTTCCCCCGCGTCCTTGGAGCCCCCCCCCCCCTTCTGGCTCCATTCTTACCACTCACCCATTCCCCCTCCAGAACACCCGTGTACCCACCAGCCTCCCACTAACAACCAGCTTCCCCCCACCCCATCCCCGAGCCACGCCGGTAGGCGCACCTCCCACGCCAGGCCAGGTCCTGCCTACGTCATGCAGGTCTCCGCCAGCACAAAACCCTCTCTCCCTTTCTCCGTCACTGCCGCCGCACACACCGGTAGCACCCGCCCACCATAACTCTCTCACCTGAAACCTCCCCCAACGCGACCCTAATATCCATATTGTGCTCACTGTGGTTGGCAGGTATCGCTGGTCATCAGTCTGGTCCAGCTGGTGAAGGAGTTGTTAAAGGGAAAGGTAACTAAGAGGGTTTACGGGAAGAACTGGCAACTGAGGCGGCGACCTTGTGGTCAGCTGGTCCAGTTTGCTCCAGACCTCGCCCGCCCGCCCACCCGACCAGCCGCCTGGCTCGCCCACCCACCCACCCGCCCGCCCGGTCCTTTAAGCCATATGGCAGGTTGAATACATAGATATATCGATAGCAACACAGATACGTTGTGTCTGTCATGTTGTTTAGTGGTTCGACATATTGTTATTTCCGAAGCTTTTGCGATTGATGGAGACAAGGGTTTATCTTAACCCCTGGAAGACGATGGCATGACGCTAAGAGCCTGGCCTTTGACCTAGAACTTAAGGGTTAGGTCAAAGGATTCGCCTTCATAATCAATGGTCGAGACGGTCGTACGCAAGAGTCATATCGTCGGACTCAAAGGTCGAACCATCGTACTAAGGGTCGTGCCTGTGTTGTATGGAGATGCATGGAGTGCTACCTGTGGTGTGAGAAGATACCTGTGGTGTATAGACTCACCTGTCGTGTATGGAGGCACTTGTGGTGTATGGAGGAACCTGTAGTGTATAGGGGTACCTGTGATGTATGAGCGTAAATGAGGCGTATGAAGATACCTGTGGTGTATGAAGCATCTGTGGTGTATAGAAGTACTCGTGGTGTGTGACCATACCTGTGGTGTATGTAGGCACCTGATTTTTATGCTGACATCTGTAGTGTATGGAGGCACCTGAGGCGTATGGAAGCACCTTTGGTGTGGGAAGATATTTGTTGCGATTGTAGGCACGTGTGGTGTATGGAGACACTTGAGGTGTGTAAAGATACCTGTGATGTATGGAGATACCTGTGGTGTGTGAAGATACCTGTGGTGTATGGAGGCACCAGTGGTGTGCGAAGATACCCATGGTGTGTGGAAACACCTGTGGAGTATGAAGTTACCCATGACACAGAGGCACCTGTGGTGCATGGAAGCAACTAAGGTTTACTGAAGCACCAGAGGTGTACGGAGGCACCTATGGTGTATGTAGGTACCTGTGGTGTGTTAAAATACCTTTGGTGCATGGAGGCACCTGTGATGTATGGAGGCTTTTGTGTTTTATCGAGGCACCAATGAAGTGTGAGGATACCTTTGGTGTATGGAAGCACTTTCGGTGTGTGGACATATGTGAAGTGTATGGAGGCACCTGTTATGTCTGAAGATGTCTGTGTTGTATGGAGGCACTTTTGGTGTGTGAAGATACCTGTAGCGTATATAAGCATCTGGTGTGTATGTTGGTACCTGTGATGTATGGAGTCACCTGAGGTGTACGGTTGCACCTTAAGTGTATGGCGGCACCTGAGGTATGTGAAGATATCTATGGTATGTGGAAGCACCTTAATGTATGGAGGCACCTGTGGTGTATGAAAGCATCTGTGCTTTTTGGAAGCACTTGTAGTGTGTGATGATACCTTTGGTGTTTGAAGGCAAGGGGGCACCTACGGTGTGTAAAGGTGCTTATGGTGTATGGAGGCACCTTTGGTATATGTCGATACCTGTGTTTTATGGAGGCACCTGTGGTGTTTGAAGATACCTGTGGCGTATACTGGCACTTTTGGTATATGGATGAGCCTGTGGTGTATGTAGACACCTGATGTGTATGTTAGCACCTGTGATATATGGAGAAATTTTTGGTCAACGGAGGCATGGAGGCACCTTTGATGAATAGAGGCATCTTTGGTGTGTAAAGACACTTGTGGTGAGTGGAGACACCTGTAGAGTATGGAGACACCTGCGATATAAGGAGGTATTTGTGGTGTATAGAGGCACTTGTGGTGGATGGAGGCACCTCTGATGTATGGAGGTGCCACTGGTGTATAAAGGCACCAATGGTGTATAGAGGGACTTGTGTATGGTGGCGCCTGTGGTGTATGGAGAGACGATATGTTGCATGGAGGTTCCTGTGTTGTATGAAGGGACCTGTGATGTATGAAAGCACCTGTGGTGTATGGAGGGACGTTGTGATGGATGGAAGTATCGTAGGTGAATGGAAGCATCTGTGGTGTATGGAGGCGCCTGTGTTGTCTGGAGGGATTCTGGTTTATCGAGGCACATGTAGGGTATGGAGCTATCTGTTTTGTGTGGAGGCAACTGTGATATATGGAGGCACATCTTATGGATGGAGAGACCCATGGTGTATGGAGTGTCCTATGATGCATGGAGGTGACTGTGGTGTATGGAGAGGCCTTTGGTATATGGAGGAATCTGTGGTGTGTGGAGATATCTGCATCGTGTTACGGCATCCTTGATGGGAGGGTCAATGTGATTAACGTGTCTAGTCAGTTGCTGGCCCTAATTCTCAGGGAATACCGGGCCATGTGCGGTGTTGCAAACCTGGTACATAGCCAAGAGTGGTGGTATATGCCTAGTGCGGGGCCATGTGTGGTAATTTATATCTGGTGTTTGGTCATGGTTTGTGTACATGCCTGTAGTGTGGCCACTCGGGATGGCATACAACTGGTGTGTAGCCATGTGTAATGGTGTGAAGCTGGTGTGGGGCCATGGGTAGTGATGTATACCAGATGACCAGATGTATGGCTATAAGTATTAGTGTTTGGCTCATGTGTTGACATTTGTAGTGATGTATACCTGATTTGCAGACCTATGTGGTAGTGTATACCTGATAGGTGTCTATGTGTAATAGTGTATACTTGGTGTGAGGCCATTTGTGGTGCTGTATGGCTGGTGTGTGGCCATGTGTGGTACTGTACACGTAGTTGGTGACCATGCAGGGTGGTGTGTAAGTGGTGTGCAGCCATATGTGGCAGGTATACCTGGTGTGTGGTGATGTATACCTGATGTGTGGCCATTTGCAGGAGTGTATGGCTGATGCTTAGCCATTCGTGGTGATGCTACCTGATGTGTTACCATGTGAGGTAATGTATACCTGATATGTGACTATGTGTGGTGGTGTACACCTGGTATGTAGCCAGATGTTGTGGTTTCTACCTCGTGTGTGACCATTTGTGGTGGTATATATCTTTTGTGTGGCCAAGTGTGGTGGTATACACCTGATGTGTGACCACGTATTGTAATGTATGCCTGGTGTGGTGGTGTACACCTGGTGTGTAGGCTGGTGTGGTGGTGTATACTTGGTGTGTGATCATATGTGGTAGTGTATACCAGGTTAGTGACAAAATGTAGCATTGTTCACCTGGTGTGTGACCATGTTCGTGGTGTGTGACAATGTGTTCTGGTGTACACCTGGTGTGTGACAATGTGTTCTGGTGTACACATGTTATTTGATAATGTGTTGTGGTGTGCATCTGGTGTGTGACGCCATGGTGTGCACCTGGTGTGTGACTATGTTTTGTTGTGTACACCTGTTGTTTGATTATGTGTTGTGGTGTACACCTGGTGTTTGACTATCCGTTGTGGTGTATACCTGGTGTGTGACAGTGTGTTGTGGTGTACACCTGGTGTTTGACTATGTGTTGTGGTGTACACTTGGTGTTTGACTATGTGTTGAGGTGTACACCTGGTGTTTGACTATCTTTTGTGGTATACACCTGGTGTGTAGCAATGTGTTGTGGTGTACACCTGGTGTTTGACTATATGTTGTAATGTAGACTTGGTGTTTGACTATGTGTTGTGGTGTACACCTGGTGTGTGACAATGTGTTGTGGTGTACACCTGGTGTATAACTATGTGTTGTGGTGTACGCCTGGTGTGTGACAATGTATTGTGGTGTACACCTGATATTTGACTATGTGTTGTGGTGTACATCTGGTTGGTGACCATGTGTTTGTAATGTTTGCCTGGTGTGTGGCAATGTGTTGATGTGTATGCCTTGTGTGTGGCCATGTGTTGATGTGTTTGTCCGGTGTGTGGCCATGTGTTGAGGTGTATGCCTGGTGTGTGTCCATGTGTTGAGGTGTATGCCTATTGTGTGGCCATGTATGCTGGTGTATATATGTCTTGTGTTCCATCCCTGTTGTGTTCCCATGCTTTGTGTTCTATTTCTTGTGTGTGTACATGTTATGCATTCATACCCTGATATGTGATGTGCGTACTTGTTGGTTTATGCACATACTGTAGGTAGCGTATATATATGTTTTGGGCAGCTGCCATGTGCGCTTGTTGTAGATAACTGTTGGTGTGTGCACATGTTTGAGTAGCTGCTATCATGTACACATGTTATGGGAGCTGCTGGTATGTGCATATTGTGGGTATTTACTGGTGTGCACATATGAAGGTGTGACTGCTGATATGTGCACATGGTGTGGGTATCTGCTGGCGTGTGCACATGTTTTGAGTATCTGCATGTGTGTACACATGTTTTGAATATCTGCTGGCGCGTTTATACGTACATTGTGGGTATTTGCTGGAATTTGCACGTATTGTGGGTAAATGCTGGTGTGTGCACATACTAATGTATTCACATGTAAGTAGGTACTTGTATGTGCACACATGTGCGCATATCTTGTCGTATGGTTTTCATGTGCACATATTTTGTCGTATGGTTCTCATGTGCACATATTTTGTCGTATGGCTCTCATGTGCACATATCTTGTCGTATGGTTCTCATGTGCACATATTTTGTCGTATGGTTCTCATGTGCACATATTTGGTCGTATAGTTCTCATGTGCACATATTTTGTCGCATGGTTCTCATGTGCACATATTTTGTCGTATGGTTCTCATGTGCACATATTTTGTCATATGGTTTCCATGAGCGCATACATATATTAAGTGGCTTGTCCTTAGTGTTTTGTTGATTTCCCCTCGTATGGTCCAGTGTTTTTTTGTGTCACTTGTGTAGTCACATGTTTTGTGGTATGTCACTTGTGTAGTTACATGTTTTTGATGTGGCACATGTGAAATCACATATTTTGTAGTCTGTCACTTGTGTAGTCACATGTTTCGTTGAGTGTCATTTGTTTGGTCACATTTTTGCTGAGTGTCACTTGTGTAGTTACATGTTTTGTAGCGTGTCACTTGTGTTGTCATATTTTTGTAGTGTGTCACCTGTTTAGTCACATATTTGTAGTGTGTTCACCAGAGGAGTCACATGTTTTGTGGTGCGTTACTTGTGTAGTCACATTTTTTTGGTGTCACTTGTATAGTTATATGTTTTGTGGTGTGTCACTTGTGTAGTCACTTATTTCTAGTGTGTCACTTGAGGAGTCACATGTTTTGTGGATGTCACTTTTGTAGTCACATGTTTTGTGGTGTGTCACCTGTGTAGTCGCATGTTTTGTGGTGTGTCACTTGAGGAGTCATGTTTTGTGATGTGTCACTTGAGGAGTCACATGTCTTGTTGAGGTCACTTGTGTGATCACATGCTTTGTAGTGTGTCACTTACGTAGTCCCATGTTTTGTTGAGAGTCACTTTTGTAGTCACGTGTTTTGTGGTGTGTCACTTGCGATAACATGTTTTGTGGCGTGTCACTTGAGGAGTCACATGTCTTGTAGTGTGTCAATTGTGTGGTCATGTTTTGTAGTGTGTCGCTTGTGTTGTCACATGTTTAGTTGTGTGTCACCTGTGTAGTCACATGTTTTGTAGTGTGTCACTTTAGGAGTCACACGTTTTGTGGTGTGTCACTTGAGAAGGCACATGTTTTGTTAAGTATCACTTGTGTAGTCACATGTTTTTTGGTGTGTCACTTGTGTAGTCAAATGTTTTGTGGTGTTTCACTTGAGAAGTCACATGTTTTGTGGTGTGTCACTTGAGGAGTCACATGTTTTTTGGTGTGTCACTTGTGTAGTTACATGTTATATGGTGCGTCACTTGAAGAGTCACGTGTTTTGTTGAGTGTAATTTGTGTAGTCACATGTTTTGTTAAGTGTCACTTGTTTAGCCACATAAATTTATGGCGTGTCACTTGTGTAGTCACGTCTCGTTAAGTGTCCCTTTTGTAGTCACATGTTTTGTGATGTCACTTGTGGTCACATTTTTGTGGTGCGTCACTTGAGAAGTCACATGTTTTGTAGTGTGTCACTTGTGTTGTCATATGTTTTGTAGTGTCACTTGTGTGTAGTCACATACTTTTTGTTGTGTCATTTGTGTAGTCACACGTTTTGTGGTGTGCCACTTGTTTAGTCACATGTTTTATGGTGTGTCACGAGTGTAGTCACATGTTTTGTGGTATGTCACGAGTGTAGTCACATGTATTGTAGTGTGTCACTTGTGTAGTCATATTTTTGTAGTGTGTCACCTGTGTAGTCACACATTTGTAGTGTCATTTGTGGAGTCACATGTTTTGTGGTGTGTCACTTTTGTGGTCACATGTTTTGTAGTGTGTCACTTGTGCAGTCGCATGTTTTCTAGTGTGTTACTTGTGTAGTCACATGTTTTGTGATGTGTCACTTGAGGAGTCACATTTTTGTGGTGTCACTTAGTGCAGTCACATGTTTTTAGTGTGTTACTTGAGGAGTCATATGTTTTTGATCTGTCACTTGTTTAGTCACTTGTTCTCTAGTGTGTCATTTGTGTAGTCACATGTTTTGTGATGTGTCAGTTGAGTAGTCACATGTTTTGTAGTGTTTCACTTGTGTAGTCACATGTTTTGTTGAATGTCACTTGTGCAGTCACGTTTTGTGGTGCGTCACTTGTGTAGTCACATGTTTTTTAGTGTGTCACGAGGAGTCACATTCTTTGTGATGTGTCACTTGCATAGTCACATGTTTTGTGGTGTGTCACTTGAGGAGTCATATTCTTTGTGGTGTGTCAATTGAGGAGTCACATGTTTTGTGGTATGTCATTTGCGTAGACACTAGTGTTTTGATGTGTCGCTTGTGCAGTCATGTATATTGAGGTGCTTCATTTGTGTAGTCACGTTTCGTCGTCTGGTCCTGAGGTGTTCACATATTTGACCTCTGCTCCTGACTTCTGTCTTGGTGTGCGTACATGCAGTGTCTGTCCCTTGTGTGTGTACATCTGATGTGTGTCTTAGTCTCTCTCTATCCCCCCTGACACCACCATATTAAAGGACCCCCTCGCATTAGGCTCACATGTACCATGATTATTAAGACGTTCGCTTGGCTTGTGATGGTTGCCAGCCATGACCTGCCTTGTCCCTTCACCCGGTTCCCGTGGCGCCTAAAGCTGTGCCCCAGTTATGGGTTATGTTCCCATATGTTCCCAGAGTGGCTCTAATGGGCAGGAGTGATGGGCTATGTTCCCAGAGTGTCTCTGATGGGCAGGAGTGATGAGTTATGTTCCCAGAATGGCCCTGATGGGCAGGAGTGATGGATTACATTTCCAGAATGGCTCTGATGGGCAGGAGTGATGGGTTATGTTTCCAGAGCGGCTCTGATGGGTAGGAGTGATGGGTTTATGTTCCTAGAGTGTTTCTGATGAGCAGGAGTGATGGGTTATGTTCCCAGAGTGGCTCTGATGGGCAGGAGTGATGGATTATCTTCCTAGAGTGAATTGTTATGTTCCCCGAGTGGCTCTGATGGGCGGGAGTGATAGGTTCTGTTCCTAGAGTGGCTCTAATGGGCAGAAGTGATGGGTTATGTTCCCAGAGTGGTCTTGATGGGCAGGGGTGATGGGTTATGTTTCCAGAGTGGCTCTGATAGGTAGGAGTGATGGGTTATGTTTCCAGAGTGGCTCTGATGGGTAGGAGTGATGGGTTATGTTCCTAGAGTGGTTCTGATGAGCAGGAGTGATGGGTTATGTTCCCAGAGTGCCTTTGATGAGCAGGAGTGATAGATTATCTTCCCAGAGTGGCGCTGATGGGCAGGAGTGATGGGTTATGTTCCCAGAGTGCCTCTGATGGGCAGGAGTGGTGTATTATGTTCTCAGAGTGGCGCTGATGGACAGGAGTGATTGTTATGATCCCAGAGTGGTTCTGATGGGACATAAGTGATATACTATGTTCCCAGAGTGGTTCTGATGGGGCATAAGTGATGTACTATGTTCCCAGAGTGGCACTTTTGGGCAGGAGTGATAAGTTATTTTCCCAGAGTGTCTCTGAAGGACAGGAGTGATGGGTTATCTCCCCAAAGTGGCTCTGATGGGCAGGAGTGATGGGTTATGTTCCCAGAGTGATTCTGATGTGTAAGACTGTTATGTTATGTTTCCATAATGGCTCTGATTGGCACGAGTGATGAATTATGTTTCCAGAGTGGCTCTGATGGGCAGGAGTGATGGGTTATGTTCCCAGAGTGGCGCTGATGGGCAGGATTGATGGATTATGTTCCCAGAGTGGCTCTGATAGGCAGGAGTGATGGATTATGTTCCCAGAGTGTCTCTGATTGGCAGAAGTGATGGGTTATATCCTCAGAGTGGTTCTGTTGGGCAGGAGTGATGGGTTATGTTCTCAGAGTGTCTCTGATGGCAGGAGCGATGGGTTATGCTCCCAAAGCGGCTCTAATGAGCAGGAGTGATTGCTTATGTTCCCAGAGTTGCTCTGATGGGCAGGAGTGATGGGTTATGTTCCCAGAGTGTCTCTGATGGGCAGGAGTGATGAGTTATGTTTCTGCAGTGGCTCTGATGGGCAGGAGTGATGAATTATGTTCCCAGAATGGCCCTGATGGGCAGGAGTGATGGATTACATTCCCAGAGTGGCTCTGATGGGCAGGAGTGATGGGTTATGTTTTCAGAATGGCTTTGATGGGCAGGAGTAATGGGTTA
>JAUUDW010622364.1:0-11639 GCA_032361385.1 Panulirus guttatus
ACCAGTACTATCCGCCTGGGTATCAGGAGGGTTAGTGACAGCTGCTTAGTTAGCCAGCACTGCAGTGATACTTAAGTTGCACTCCCTTAACCAAGGCAGGTCTCTTCCTTCTGCCTCATCCATACGTGGACTACTGGACTTCTGTCCACAGATGAACAATCTCTCCTTGTCATACATAACACTTGACAACATTTAACTCATACAGATCATTCTTTGTAACTCTAAATTTTTCTGCAGTGAGCACTGTATGGTAGCCCAGCCTTTTGCCAAAATGATAGGAGCATTAGACAGAAGTACGTAGTAGGTAGGAACATTTAGGAAGGAGCATTAGGTAGTAGTAATAGTAGGTAGGAACATTAGGCAGGAGCTTTAGGTAGAGGTAGCCAGTAGCAGCATTAGGTAGGAGTCTCTGCAAACACTGCACTAAAGTTGCCTTCTGCCAGTGGCCCGTTATGGGTGAGGCACTAAAGGCTAATAAGCAGCACTGGAATTCACTCTTCTATCTATCTATCTATATCTCTGATGCCTGTTCCAACTGGAACTCCCTCATGGGGGTGGCCACAGTAATAGAGTCTCCATAACTGGTGGACTCCAGTGCCACTTCTTAGCCTTTAGTGCCACACCCTTAACAGGCCAGTGGCAGAGGGCAACCCTAGTGCAGTGTTTGCAGAGGCCCCTACCTAATGTTCTTACTGACTACTACTCCTTAATGTTTCTACCTAATGCTCCCAACTAAATGTTTCTACCTACTACTGCTATCTACTTCTACCATTTTGCCAAAAGGCAGGGCTAGCACATAGTGCTCACCACATGAAAATCTAGCATTATGATGAATGACCTGTGTGAGTTATGTGTTGTCATGTAGTATGTGTAACAAGGAGAGATTGCATGTCTGTGGATAGAAAGCCAGTATTCCACATGTTGGTGAGGCAGAAGGGGAAGACAACTACCTGGGTCAGAGGAGTGCAACCTGACAACCACTGAAGTGCTGACTCACTACGCAACTGTCACAAATCCTCCTGATATCCAAGTATGTAGTACTGGTAACATACCTCCGCCTTCACTGGCTGCCTACCAACTATCACCATTTATGGAGACTGCTGCCGTGGCCACCCCCTTGAGGGAGTTCCAGTTGGGAACAGGTGTCAACGATATAGATAGATATAGATATATTTCCTTATGCCTTTAGACACCCTAATACAAATTCTCACAGAAGCTATCAATGATAAATCAGCTCACTTGACAGCAAAAAAATGAAACGCAGATTTATTAACTGTATCAGAAAATGTCACTATCGTAGTTGCCCATTTTACAGTTCTTACAATGAAACAAAGCAATATCTGAACCTTTGAACAGCAATTAATTGTCTCTACATATATAAAGGAAAACCCATTCCACTTTATGTTATTATAAATTCCCCATTTTACCCCCTAACAGGAGAGTGAAAATCGAGGACGGCGCCTAGGGTGTCAACTAGCCACAGCCCAAGCAACTGCAGTACCATCTCAACGACTCCTATATCGCCTTGGATATGAATCCCTCTACACAATGGATTACACTACATTTGAGATTGCTGGTGACCGAGTGTTTGATATGGAAAGGATGTTAGGAACACCATCTGCTAAAGTTATGGCTAAACACATAGATGAAGATCTTAAGGAGCGTTAAGTTGCTTTAGATGTAACCAACATGAGCATAACCAGGGGATATTTCCAGCAGAACCATAGCACAGTAAATTGTGCTATTTATGCATGATGCCTTATCTATATATTTATATAAATATATAATTATCATGAAATTCATATCAAATCACTATGGTTAACATTCAGTAAAACCAAAAGTAACATTAATGTAACTAATACTGTAAAAAAAATCAGAATGCAGTATTCCCAGAGCAAAAAATATTAATATTATCTATCTCAGCAACCGTTTGTGAGTTGTACAGTAATTACACAAGTGCTTTCATACTGTACTAAAGACCCTCTACCCCATTCAGGAAAGTGTTCATTTTCGCATAAACTTGAAAAATAAATTCACAACAATAAGTTCCTACCAGTGGCAAATGCAACACAAACTGCAAGGTCATTCTAACGCAAGCATTCATTGTGAATCTAAGGCTGACTAAACTAGCAGACTCTTTTCATGCAAACCAGTACTGTATTTGGTACTGAACTGTACTACATTCAGATTACAATTGATTTAGCATTCATCTGACTAAGTGTGGCTCTCATCCTGATAATCTTCACCTCCCTGATACTATGAACATGCTAATATCCTTCAATAGATGACTACAGTCCTAATTTCATTACTTTTCATTCAATGGATCTTAAATCTTATCTCAACCTCTAACTCTGTCCATAATGCTATTTGTTGTTCCTTACGATGAAGCAGATACTGCCAAATCAAAGTAAGCAGGAGTCACTTAATATATATTGAGCGTGTACAGTTTTGTGTGTGTGTATTGTAAGATGACGACATAAAACAGCTGGGCTTCCAAATGCATGCCACTGGTACAAACAGCAATGAAAGACTACAACTTGTAAGCTAGCAAGCATACAATATGAGTGCATAGGTACCGATTTCAACATGAATCTCAAAAATGTTGCATCATCTTCTATAACCTAATTATATAACAACTAATCATAATATGTACTATACAAGTAAATGCTGGTATAATTTTCAAACTTTTTTGCGATCATTTAACTGTACAGTACATGATATTTCATAAAATATGATATATGATCATTACTTTTTTGTACCAAAAAATTCATGGTTTTAATTTCATTTCATTTGCATTGTTTATACAGTTGAGTGCTACTCAAACATGTTTTTGCAACCTGTTTCAACAGAATATAGAAAAACGGCATCAGGAATGAAAAACCTGGGCTGAGCTCGTTTCTAAATTTATCATGCAGCAGCAAAATTCTGAATTAGATGGCAATCATACTAAGAAAGACAAGGGTATGCAAGAGAGGTCAGATTTGCCAAAACCAATCTTAAGACTTCTACTCCAGTTACAGCTAACAGCATCATGCTTCCCAACCAATCACAACACATGTCTTTCTCTCTACCCTCAGTTATTCCTTGCAATGCTGAGCTTACTTTGTGCATCTAATTTCTTTCTTCTTTAGAGCACTTTCTTAACACTGTTTTGGTGGATAGTAACCACTTCTCAGGTTACCACATTTTCTGGTTAACTTGCTCCAAACAAGGGAACATTGTTATCCAAGGAAAGGATGCAAGCCGCACAGTCAGGTTGCTCTAACCAAGAAATGCAGTAACCCTTGGAAAATGCTACCATTTGCCAGGACAGTTTGAGCAGGGAGCAAGTAATGTCATAGGATTAATACTACTATGACTCTAGAATAAAGGGTCAATTCTAAACAGAATGTACCTAATATTACTGATACAGTGATATCAAGCCTTTTAATGCAAGCTTCCATATAGTCACGTTCTTTCAAAAATGAACAATCTGGTGCTATTAGACATTAGTTCTGCTCTTTACAGAGTAAAAAAAACTTCCCAGCTAGTGAGATTATCAGTAGCATTAAGTTTGTGAACTAACATGTTACTTATTGGTTGAAACTATTCAACTAAGACATACATTTTTAATTCCTGATATGCATCCATAATTCTCTCATATGCTGTCAAAAAATCTAAGTTATACTTCCCTCAGCAATGCAAAGTAGTGAGGCACATTTGTATGATTGAATGGAGCTCAACTGTATATGCATCACAGCCATGAAAGAATTTTTTATTCCTTAAGTAAAGTTTTTATAGTTTGGGTATTCACTTACATTATGCATCATGTCTTCATCTCATACAGTCATGATAATTTATACCTCAACATTTCATCAAACATATCATGTCAGATACTCTATTCTTATCCATTTCCTTCCAAAATCTTTACACATGCCTAAAGCAAATAATAATTACACAATCAATTGGAATCTTGGTCTGATACATTCAATACTAAGAAGAACTTGTAATAAGGCTGGTTTTAATTTCTGACGGATCAAGCTGCAGGTATTAATTTATGTATCAATCATAGCTTTTCCGATTAAATTGGTCAAGAGGAATTATTAGTACAGCATCATATTTCATAATACCTGTATCTGATATAATGCAATCCTACATTGCTGTATATGTCATATCTTGTAAAATGTATGATAAACATTTTAGTGCTATAATGGACTAAATTTCTCAATACCCTGAAATAAGAGAATCAAAAAGGGGAATTTGTCTAACAAATGCCCATCTCATTTTAATGACTGTCTATTCCGGCTCAGAACTTGGGCATGGCAAGACTTTTTTAATCAATGGTTTGCAAAACAAAAATTTATCATGTCTATCACTAATGTGACATGATAATGACTATTATGATATTATGATAATGACTATTATGATATTATGACAAAATCCACCCAGCAGCTATTTTGCACATAATAATGATTTGCTGATTTCCTCAAATGATATCAAACAGTTATGATGATGTCATAAAATAACAATACTGTATTAGCTGAAAATTTCTCAAAATTCTTCTAGCTATTCTGTTTCTGCAGCCTCACACCTATCTCAGTCTCACACTATACCCTTAGCAGCGACATATTCAGTTCAGTCTCATGTAAATTTCAATTGACAATGGTATGAATTTTTATGCTTTTACCTATGAAGCTGTCTGAAGAATGTAGAATCTTGCAGTATAATCACTGTAGTAGTCTAAAGTGATATTCATCAATGAACATTATATATGTTGATGCTTAAGAGATGGTTCTCATTAACCATATAATTTTTATGTTTATATGTATATCATTACTAATTGCCAGTAACAATAGTAAAGATTACAATATATGTATATGCCAGTATTCACAGAGTGATCCCAGTTTAAATATACTTTATCGATCATGTTCAGTATTCTTATCCTTTACAACTTCTCTTCTATGATTCACCTTATTCAGAAAGTCTGTCTTCTACTCTGAGCAAAAGCTAGAAAGTTAGAGTATTGCATATCCACCAAATCTTTACTAAAGGTGCAATCAAAATACAAATCAAGAAATTTGTGCAAAGTTTCAGACCTCTGTAAACACCAGTTAATCTTCAGTAATCAGCCAATGAAGCTACTGAACTAACAGAACCAATGCAGATCAGGTCAGTAGTTAAGTTTCCCCAGTCTATGCCAGGAACTAATCCATACTATAACTCCAAAACTGAGGATGACTAGCAAGGTTGGCTGCAAGTCAGCTGTATAGACTTTGACTTAAATCTTAGTTCATAGCATTCATATTCAGTAATGCTCACCACTATAACACACAGTGCAGAGGCTTTTACACAAAAATAAGCATAATGCTTAAATGTAAACATAACATCTTCTTACCTAATTGAGATCCGGATAACATATGTAATGCCTGTAACAATAATCAACCTCTGTTATCATAAAATTATATTGAAGAATCTGAGATGATGATGTGAAGTCTGCTGTTTTTCTAGTTGAAAGAAGTATGCTGTGAGAGCAACCACATATGGCATTTTGTGGGGACTTCAAAATTACTACAAAGAGGTCCAAATAATTATTGTCCCACAAGGTTATGTCTTGGGGGTATCAAGAATCTGGTCAGGTTACAAAAAAGGGGATGAAGCGCTGATAAAGCAACACTAAATTGGTGGGATTTTTTTCTTTCTTGGTCAGTCACAGACATCTCTTACTGATTCAAAAAGGTTTTGGTAAAATTGTTAATCTTGAAAAATATGGTATCAGTTAGGCAACAGCAAATTACTGAATCCATAATATTGATATTGAAAGTCTATTGTATGCCAAGGTGGCTTATATGGCATCTCCTCCATATTCCACGATCCTTCAACATATTCAAAGGTCCTTCCACACTCATTCCTCATTTACCTACTCTTACTTCACAATTTCTCATGTTGCAGGCAAGTACTGTAAAGTCTATTTTTCTAAGGAAAATACTTCATGTGATGACAGGTGAATAAATGGAAACAGGTAAAACCTGAACTGTATGAAAAAGACATCTCTTAACACAGCCCAACTTCAGCACCACAAATTGCACATATGATATGATGCATAGAGGAACACTAAGAAAATCTCTAAAGATAATGAAAAGCTGAGTTCATTACAATGAATGGTTAGGCTGTTTCATCAAAACTGGAAATTTTTTTCATTTTACTTACCATTAGCATTCAGTGCAGCAGTTTCAAGGGGACCCATAAAGGCGTAACGAAACCCAAGTCCATCCCTTACTAAAGTGTCCACATCGTCAGCACTCAAAATGCCATTCTTTACCAGATGGTTGCATTCATTCAGAATAGCATATCTGTGAAAACACACACAAGCAGTGTTATAAAAAATGAAGCATATTCTTTTCAACTAATCACATACAATTAGATGAACAGGATATAATGAAAATCAAAACATAATTAATATTCATCATAGCTAAAAGAAATTGTGATTTACTTTTTCTAAAGTTTAGTTTCCTACATATGTTTTTCAATACTTTGAATACTTCCTTTCCTTTATGTACGGTGAATTAAAGAGTACACAACCTCTCATCTCACTCAAAAGATTTATCCACCTATTTCCTAAATGCTGAAATAAAAAGTCTTTCACACTACCTGTGCTTCTTTATTACTACACTGCATACTCAGATAAGCTGCTTCAGCGATAGTTACATACCAATTAACATTTCTATCCTTGCACAAGAAAGGCCTCCATTGCAAGCAAACAACAATAATTGCCAGCAACTGTTCATTCACTGCATCTGTCTATTTCAGTCTACCTCACTTCTCTTTTTACACTTCTAAAAGATTGTCAAATACCTACTTTACACTCTTCTTATCTACTACATATCTTGTATGGATTTAACATAATAAAAGGGTTTACATCAATGTTTCTTATCAATATTTCCCTTAAATCAACATCAGGAAAACAAAAGAAAGAAAGAAAAAAAAGGTCACCATCATAAGAAATCACATAATAATCATATAAAGCCCTAAAGAATCATTTAGAATCTATGTCACATTTTTCTCATTGCATTTGCATTGTCATGCAAGTCAGCTTTTAAATTCACAGTGGAAATTTGATGTGAGTTACATTATCAGCAAGAATGGAAAGAAACTGCAATTGCATTCATTTAGAATAAAAAGATCACCAGCAATGCATTGGTGTTACATAACATTACTTTTTTTTCTGCAGAAAGAGGGTATAAGAATGCAAAAATTAGGTACTGTGTTTCTCCTACATATTACACTTTTCCATGTTATCTGTGTTATGTATGAAATATGAATCAATAAACATCTGATGTCTTAGACAGCATATGATGTAGTTCTTTCTCTAAAGTAATGAATTCATAGGTTCCCTTGTTTAAGGCATGGCTAAAGAAATAATCAATCACTTACAATAGCATTTTTGCATGTTTTAATAAAAATGAAGATTCCTGAGCAATTAAGAAAACAGTTACTCACAAGATAAATAGCTTACTAAAACTACCTGTGAGTGGTCTGCTTTTTGAAGAGCTCCCCTAAAGTTTTAACAGTTTCTTACCTTGTTTCATATACACATAACTTTTTCACAACACCAGTCTGTACTTAACCTATTCACAAGATTCAAATTACATGGCACAGAATATCTATCAACAGAGTTATCATTTCTTTTTCAAACTGGAATGAGGAAAACTATAGTTTCAGATGAATAAATAAGAGATGGGACAAGTACTCCATGGTAACTTCCAGCATCATCTACCTTAACTTCCTTCCTCTCATATTCCTACTCTTTTCCCTTGCATAACTGTATCCTCAATGTCAGCTTTCTAAAAGCTCCTTCTTGTCAATCACTTCCTAAATACCTAATCCACCTGACATTTTCCAGTTCTTCTCCACTTAAACTATTAAACTGAAATGCCAATCTTTTTATACACCAAGGAGTTTGCTCATGCTTTCATAAATTTCAAGTCTTCTTCCTAAAGTCATGACAAAATCATATTACAGATTCATCTCACAAATAAATGTGGTTTTGAGCCACAAAAAAGTTTATCCCTTTCCCTCACTTTTCATGTAGTGTTCTAGCTAACTCTTGGATTACCCTTAGTAAGGGAGGAGAACACATGACTAAGCAAGCCACAATTTGGTTTACTGCAAACAAAAAACATAAAATATTTGCTTATAAACAGTGCTAAAATCATTAACTAGGTCACAGCCACACATGAACAAAGCTTTGACACTTTGCGACTGAAATCCCATTACTTCTAGTTGACCAATGTCCTTGACAATCTCAGATACCAGAAGGTTGTTGGATGACTCAGCATCCATAAAAGAAAGTGGACTGGGTGATGAGATGAGCGCAAGTGAAGAGTATTGCTTAAAAACATGCTCTACACCAGCTCAAGAGCTGATTTTTTAAGCAAACTCCCTCACCTGCCCTCCCTTTACACGTAGTCTTACTATAGTAATAGAGAGAGAAGGAAGATTTATTCATAACGAAAATTACATGAAGTTACCAACAGAATGAACATCTGCAAATTAGTTATCTCCTGAAAACTGCTTAGGGGATTGTTTTCTTACCTTGAAAAGTACCTTAAAAAACAGTTCCAGATGAGCATAAAACTGATACTTATACAATGTGCATGGCAACAGAAAAACAGCACAGTTCTGGTAATTAAGCAAGATACACAGTAAGTGCTACATAACAGCCCTGCCAAATGGCAATGTCTTGTCATAGGTGCTCACAGGGAGGTACTCTAATGTAAAATCTAAACAGATGGGCCTAAAGTTGATAATCATACAATATGCAGGATAACAAAGAAAACTTAAATCTTTTATGAAGCAAAATAAGAGGTGTGCACTACATACTAACCCTGCCTGATGGCAAAAGTTCACTCCAAGTACTCACAGATAAGTAATCTAATATAAAATCTAAAAAGTTCTCATAAAATTCAAAATCTTGTTCTGTGCAAGAAATGAAAATTTCCTGCTTTGCCAGTAAACTTACTGTATTCTGTTGCTTCCAAATCCCACATGTTCCCTTGAAAATGTAACTGGTGATTGACCAATCTCTTTCATTAATGCCTGTGTACGTGTCACTACATCTTTTGAAGTCCATGGAGCAGGTACAACTTCAACCATAGGCACATAATATGGAGGGTTTGTCTGAAAAATGCAGAAACAAACTTTAAGTACATGGTAAAGCACTTTAACTTTTCTTGTGATTTTCTTGCAAGTCATATAATCCAGCTACTTTAAAGCAATTAACTGAATTAAAAGTTCTTCCATACATCTTTGCCATTTCCCATGTTAGTAAGGTATTGTCAAGAACAGAAGATTGAGCCTTAGAGGGAAAAATTCTCACTTGGCCCCCTTCTCTGTTCCTTCTTTTGGAAAAGCAGAACAGGAGGGGAGGATTCCCAGCCCTTTTAGTTGCCTTAAACAAAATACAGTACTCTTTCTCTCTTATTCTTATGTATATATATATATATATATATAAATACAAAAGTGCAATTTCTTTTGAAGCATCTTTAAGGCAATCTTTCATTCTACCTCTGACTTATATCCCTTCTGTCACTTTTCATGAGGCCTCTTGTAGATTCTTACTCTAAACACCACAATCTTTTCATATCTATACATCCCTTTTTACACTTGTTCTTCTACCTCATCTTCAGACCTCATATCCCATACACAGAACGGTGCTGATGCAAAGTTGTTTGCAAGAATTAGGATTCCCCTATGGCTCTGAAGATTCTTTCAATTAGATCTCTAATCCAAATTCTCCTTCTCCAAGTGTTCATACCTTCAATCTTCAACTGTAACTACTCCAGAATTTATTTCAATAAGATAAATTAATGGAACAGTACATCCATAATAAATCTGAATCTTGCAGTGCAAAGTATATATATGGATATAAGTAAAGTAATTACTCTACTAGAAACTTGAGACATTAAAAACTAATCATAAAAGGCATAATTCTAACTTATAAAGTGCTTTACAAGCCCAATCTATTACCAAAAACGTTCAATTTTTTGAAATACAAATGAATTTTGTCAACATCAGTGACATACATGGGCAAATATTGGGTCTGAAAGGAACCTAAAACAAAACCAGAAACTGAAAAAGAAATAGTACTCATTTGCACATGTCCACTTTCCAGCTGTAATATACAATGAGCCAAAACCAGAGTTCCCCCATCTACAACTATGCTCAAGGACCTTTCCGTAGTTTCCCTTGACCGCTTCATATGACCTGGTTCAGACCACTGTGAGCACATCATTCCCTGTGTAGCACATCAATCCAATTTGCTCTATCCCATACAAACCTCACAACCTCCTAATTGTTGAACTCCCATTAACTTAATGCATCTTTCACTCCATCCTTCCCATTAACTCAATGCATCTTTCACTCCTTCCTTCAATCTCATCTTTGGTCTCCCCTTCTCTTTTCTCTCCACTTCTGACACATATATCCTCTAAGTCAGTCTCTCCTTGCTTTTCTTCTCTGTGTGTTTAAACCATTCAAATACACCCTGCTCAGCTCACTTAAATATACTCTGCTTACAACCACAGTGATCAACCTTCCTCAAACCACAAACTATCCATAGATATTTCATTTCCAACATCATCCACTGTCTCCCATACTTTTGTATTTAGGGCCCAAAACTCACATCTGTATGGCACTCTTAGGACTACTATATAATAAAACTTAACCGTCTTTGCATTCACACACAATGACCTCTCTTTCTACATGCCCATCAATGCATTCAGAACCTTTGCCACCTCACCCACAATATTATTCACTTTCACTCCCATAGTTCCATCTGCTGCTATGTCCACTCCCAGGTTCACTCCATTCAAACTCACACTCAAACTGACCTGTCTCTCTTCAGTGTTAAATTTCAATACCTTACTTTTATTCACAGGAACTATCAAACTCTTCCTTTCACACATTTTCCCAAATGCAGACACCAGTTTCTGCAAGTTCTCACTTGAATCTGCCACCAGAGCCATATCATCTGCAAACAACATTTGTCTCACCTTCCTGCAGGCCCTTTCATTCCAGCTGACTGCAAACCTTACCCTCTCTCCAAAACCCACACATTCACCTTCCTAAACACCTCCATAAGTATAATAAACAGCCAAGGTGACATCACACACCCTTGACACAGACCCATCATCACCTGAAACCACTCACTCTCCTCTTCAACTTCTACACATACCTCACTATCTTGAAAAAGGTTTTTGCCACTTCTAGCAGCTTTCCTCTCATGCTTTAAAATCTACAAAGCATAGCTCTACTCAACCCTATCATATGTTTTCTCTGTATCCATTATTACCATATATAAATCCTTTTCTTTCCCTTTCTCACACAAACTATTGAAATCAAACATCTGGTGCACACACCTTCCATAATCCATTCCCATCCATTCCAGCTACTTTGCCACACTTCATCTCATTATTATCATTATAATTATTGTTATCATCACTATCATTATGATTATCATTATTATCATCAACTTATTATGGTTACCTCTTTAAGAACCTTCAAAGTCAAATCTTTATTAAGCACTGAATTTCTTCCTGCAAACATATTATATAAGTACTTACAGGATGAGCCATAATGAAGTTTGATCTGTGCACCAGGTC
>JAUUDW010622375.1:0-11639 GCA_032361385.1 Panulirus guttatus
GTGGCATCGGGGTCTCATCTCTAAGTTCCCCTCTTTTGGTTTCCTCCCCCACTTTGCTCCTTCATATCTAGCTTCCTCTCTGGCCGATCAATCTCTGTGGTTGTTGATGGATCAGCCTCCCCCAGTTTATTCAAAAACAGCGGTCCTGTCCTCTACACTTTTTTCTCGTTTTATCAACAATTTCCTCTCATCCACAAATAACCAAACGCACTCATACGCCGACGAGTCAACGCTGAATTCCTCCATATCCTTCAATTCTGTTCCTTCTTCTCTCACTCGATCTTCATCTCGTCTTGACACAGCTTTCTCAATAAACTCAGACATTGACAGGATATCTCAGCTAGTTAAGTTTATTGCCTCCAAGACCCAGTTTCTACCCATCTCTCTGTTGAAAACTCCTTACAAATCTCGTCTTTCCTTTGACAGTTCTGTAATTCCACCTCTTGACTCACTGAACATACTTGGTATTACTATAACATCCAATCTTCCTTGGAAACCCCACATTACAGAAATAACTTAGTCTGCCTCTAAGAAACTGGGAGTCCTATTCAGATGTCGAAATTTCTTTTCTTCTGGCCTGATTCGTCCTTGTATGGAGTATGGGGTGGTTTTAGCTTCGTATCGTTACTTGACAAAGTTGAGTCGAAAGCGGTCCCACTTATAAACTCTCCCAAGCTAACTTCAAAACTTGACCCACTTACCCTATCCCGCAATGTTGGTTCATATCCCTCTTCTGTAGGTATCACTATGGTTTTTGCTCCCGGGAGCTGGCTGCTTGTGTGCCCCCACCACGAGCTAGACCACGTAATACTTGGCAAGCTCCTACGTGTGGCCGTTGGCTATCCAAGGGTGGGCCGTTTTGATAACTGTTTCTTTCCTTACACCTCGAAGCTTTGGAACTCTCTACTCTCTTATGACTTTCCCAGTGATTATGACCTTGCACATTTTAAAAGATAGATTTTTCACTTCCTCCAAAATTCGTAAATACTTTCCTTTGTTTCTTCTTTTTCTCTTTCATAATGCTCTCTAAATTTCAATTGAGGCCTGGCCTTGATGTGGACTTTTGTTAGTAACTGGAGTCCCAAACGTAGAACAATAAAATGAGTCTCGTACCATTCTCATAAAGACAAACTCACAAGTGCTTTGGACAGAAAAACTCCAATGATTCCCTCATGAAAATTTATCTTAAAAACTTATATCTCTGTTTAGTTTGTGTCATATCCACACGAGTAAATACATGTGTTACCAGGTGAGAAGTACCTGCATTAGGAATATATGTGCTCAAATATGCAGATTTTGTATTAATATGTGCATCTATGTATGTGTGTGTTTGTGTATATACATATACATACAGGTATTCGTGCATATACTCATGTATACCAGCACGTACGCTCAATAACTGGCGTCAGAGCAACTGAGGGACGTGACAGTGTGATGTGGACAGGTGGTCCGATCTGTTCCTCACCTTAAGTATCCGCTGCTCATGGTCGAGCGGTCTCTCCACCTTCCGCCAGCGCTCCACGATGACATATTGGATGACGTCGCTGTCGTCGGCGCGGCCATTGTGCTGGGCTCGTAGCAGCGCCTTGATGAGGTCGTGGCAGGTGGTGCGGCGCGTCACCCCCGTCACCCACTTTTGGACGCCCTCCACCCACACGCCGATCTCCACCTCGCTAGTCATCGCGCCCCCTGTGTGGGAATACACAAGTACGAGTTATATTGCACACCATCAACACCTTGTACCATCTTAGTCTACGGGTCACACATCACCAGCAACTTGTACCATCATAGTCTACGATCAGTCACATCACCATAACTTAACCCGCCCAAGCTGTACCTGGGCTTCCTCTACTTAAATTGATTAAAAAAAATCGTTTTCTGCTTAGTATACTTTAATCCTTCTTTTACTTATATTAATTTAACTTGCGTATATTATACATGGTCTCTTGAATGACCTCTTTACCTTGTTTACTGACTTATAGAAACTTAAATGAGGCTAACTTCTTTGGGTATAAATCAATCATGAGTTATTTTCCGTTACTTAAAGAGGCCTGATGTAAATTTGTGTCAGAACACTTGGAGATCACACCCCGATGCCAGACTCTGGCGAAAGCTTAAAAGGTTTCAATGTATCTTGAGTTACAAGTCTTAAGTCTCCTACACGTTGCTAGACATTGGTAAAAAAACGATATCACCTGTGGATCTAGCCTTGTGAAAGCCAGACTGTATGATACAAGATATTCTATGGAAATGGGAGTTGAGAAGAGATCCAAAGATTTCGGAAACAGTAGAAGTCACGGCAACAGGACGTTACTTAGAAGGGGTGAACGGTCATCCTTCTTTGTACTATACTAATGCATGTTTCCAAGAAGCAACAGTTTTACTTTGTAAGCAGGTGCAGAATTGACGTGCAATCCCAGGTGCAAGTCCAGACACACTCGCTCAGGTATATTTGGTATATATGAATCCTCAGTTCATCTCGAGTTCGTCGAGTATTAGTTGACAATATATAGATCGAGGGAGAATTTTCTCAGGCATCAAAGTCCTAGGAACCTCGTCCACACTGAGGACAAGGTACAGGATTTATTCCAAATGTAACTCAACACATGCAAGGCGTATGAGCCAGATATGGTATACCCCTTCTCGTATCTTGAGCAAGTGTGCCTCTAAACTTACAACTGGGCTTGCTTGCCTATTCTGCATCTGCTTCAAACCTAAGACATTCTACTTCTTGGAACAGCTTATCATATTTTCCTAGTTAGAACACCAGTCAGAAAAGAGCCTCCATAAAGTAGCAAAACCTTGATGAAGGTACAGAAAATGAGAGCAACATTAACGGAAAACACGGCTCGCGCCTCCATTACTGTTACAGTGTTAAGGAGTAAACGTACAGTACAGTAATCAACCTTCCTGCCCCAAGAGTCTCTTCTTCCGGTATGAGGCTCCTGAAGCACTCAGGAAGTTGGTCATGTGGCTATTAAGTAATCTTCAAGTCATATACGAACATGTATATATTAGGTAAATCGGCCGCACAGGTTTACGGGTCACGTCGAAGTTGTCACTATAAGCAAGTGAGTGAGGAAGGAAGGTCTCCATTAGCAGTGTTGCCAAGTCAGGGTTAGATGTGTGGTCAGGAACACGCATGATGGCAAGACTGCGGATATGAAATTACAACCGCTGAGTTATGGCTGACTGGAAGAAAGGAGTCAAATGGACACCTTACATGTAATGGTGACAATTCTTAGTCTGAAAAGTTATGCTTAAGAATTCATTTTTTTTCTTATCAGAACAACTAAATATTTTTCGGGGAAATAAACAAGACAGTGTGCATTTTCCTATACTCCCTCCTTAAAAACTGAGTTTGTTCGCCATACCCATCACTCTGCAGCTATGTTATTGCTATGTTATGGCTGAGCTACCTGGAATAGTGGCGCCTCTCCGGAAATTTTTATCTCATGAATTGCAAGATGTGTGGACAAAGGTATGGATGGATGCACACCAGACCACTACGTCTTTAGTATGTGAGAGAAAAAATAAGCCATTTAGAGACAGAGTTAAACAATCCGTACCTTAATGGTAAGATACCTGGCCACAGGGGTCTGACAATGACCTGTTGTGACCTCTGTAATCCATTTGGAGCTTCCGCTTAAAGGATGAGCATGGCTGCCGCCACAATGAAATGGCCACTGATACCGGCAGAACTAAATAGTGAGGACGGGATGGGTATCAAGAAGAGCGCAGGAAGGGACTGGTATCAGGAAAAGCGGACAGAAGGGAAGGGCATCAGGGAGAGCGGGGGGATGGGACGGGTATCAGGAAGGGCGAAGGGCAGGATAGGTATAAGGAAGAGCGGATAGATGAATACCCGGTAAAGTCTTCGGGCGTCTTCACTCCTACAGCCCACGCTGGACCTAGGCTGTTGGTTTGGGTCACTGGTCGACCAAGCTGTTGGAAGACGCAACCTTCAGGCCTACATAGTCCTCACAGCCTAGCTCAGGCCTACATAGTCCTCACAGCCTAGCTTTACGTACTTGTCCAGTGCACTCTTAAACTTCTATATTGCACGCGTTCTATCCTGTTTCTGATGGTAGCTGGAAAGGTGTTGAAGATTCTTGGGCCCCGGATGTCGAGGGTGTCCTCTCTTAGGGGCCATACCTTCTAGGATTTTCCAGGTATAGATGACGGCACACCTCTCCCGTCTGCGCTCTAGCCGCTTCCAGTAATTTAGTTTCTTAACCACATTAACGTGAAGTGCGAAAGATCTTTGAACAATTTCTTAATCAGCAGTTTCGACCGCCTTGTACGGTGAAGTTACAACTCAGAAACATTCAATTCGTGAGAGAACTTGTACCTTGAATGATATCACTAGTTTTTCGTCCCTTGTCTTGAAGGTCCGCATGATCCAGCAGTCCATCCTTCTGATTCAGGCAACTGTTGCTCTGTTGTGTTCATCGAAGGTTAGGTCGTTAGACAATATTACTCCGAGGTTTTTAACAATATTCAGCTGGTTTATGATGGCGAGTGTGTCTGTCTGTTATTCTCTGTAGCCTTTCGGCATCATCTATTGATGTGATTATGACACTTATTCTTGTATCCTCTGGAAAGGATGATAAGAAACTGTAGCTGTTTTTGACATCACTGTCCGATGTAAGAATGAGGAACAGGAGAGGTGTAAGTACAGTTCCTTGGGAGAAGGAGCTTTTTACTGTGGAGGCACAGGAGACGGCATTGTTTACATCTACATGATTATTAGTTAAACAGCTTTATATCCATCTCCCAATTTTTCCGGTTATTCCCATCTTTCGCATTCCAAATGCTACGATACCATGGTCACATCCGTCAAATGCTTTGCAAAGTCTGTGTAAATCACGTTAACATTTTCTTTGTTTTCAAGAGCTTCAACAATATCCTATCAAGCAACTGAGACAGGCAAAACCTTCCCGCTATGAAACCATGTTATACGGGGATATGTAGAGTGTTCACTTCCATAAATTCAGTTAGCTTGGAGTGGGGCGAAGTGGGTCAGTTTCAATCTCTCGGGAATGATGCCCTTTTCTCCGGAGGATATATAGTACGCGTTCTAGAGATGTCTTGCATCTCTTCATGAAGAGTGAGTTCCATGAACGTGAGCCTGGAGCTGAGTGCATGGGTATGCTGTCAATGACCCTCTCGAAATCTCCAGTTGAGGTGGTGATATCATCTGTTTTAAATAGGCCAATGGAGTTCGTGGTCCTGAATTTGCGCTTTGCTTATGAGTAGAAGTATTTTGGGTTATTTCTTATCTCATTTATGGATTTTCCTTGCTCTATTTCTTCTTGTTTTTCATATGAGATTTTCAGTTCATGGTCTGTGTCCGATTATTCACTACATAGGTTCTCTTTCCTTTGCTAGGTGAGTTGTGGCTTCTTTAGAAATTCTGTAGTACTTTTTCACCTCCTGTAAGGTGCTCGTCTTACTCGCTTTAATCTATACCATTTGTGCTTTCTTGTCGCTGGTGTATGTCTGTTACATGTTTGGAGTACCAAAGTGGTCACATCATTTACACATTCCTCCTCTGTTTTGATACTTAGCAAGGTTTCCCATTGTGTCACAGACATCTCATTGATCACGTCCACCCAGTTTTTCTGTTTACAACTAAAATTAAAATTACTGAAAACACGTCCACTATTTTGTGTGTTCCGACTAAGTTGTTTAGCATCCAAGCTAGCTTTTACTTCATTTAGGTTGTCATCAGAGTATAGGGTTTAGATTAAGTCTAGAATGTTATTTTCCTCAGGCTGGCTTTGTTACTTGTTGACTAAGGAATTATTTTTGTCATAGTCTGAATGACTCTCTTGCTTGCAGTTTTTCGTCCGAGCTGCTTCCAGACTTAGTATTTTCCTCTGCGATATTATTTCCTGCCTGTCTTCATTCAATGTGTGGAAGGCTGAAGTCTCCTACGACAATTCTGGGACCGGGTTTCCAAGAAGAGCAAGACATGGTTACATTTTTTTTTATATGTTCCTTAAATTCATCTGGTGGTCTATAGATTAATGTAACAACCAGGTATTGGTTTTTAGTCTTGACAAAGAGTGATTTAACTACATTATTTCAGGAGTTCGGTTGTCGTAAGTGTATCTACTATGTACAGTCCAACATCTCAAGGAAGAGCGCAGGACAGGATAGGCATAGGGAAGAGCGGAGGGAAGTGATTAGTATCAGCAAGGGGGGAGGGCAGGATCGGTATAATGAAGAACAGAGTGATGGGACAGGTATCAGGAAGAGCGAAGGAACAGGATGGGAATCAGGAAAAGCGAAGAGAAGAGATATGAGAAAGAGGAGAGGAAGGGTTGGGAATCGCTAAAGCAAAGGAAGCAGGGAGGATGCGGGAGAGTGGAAACGGGGAATGTAACAGGGAGCGAGAGAGAAACACGAGAAGGAGAGCCAGCCTGACTGCAAGGGAAAAAGGATAGCCAACTGGTGGCACAGACTCCAGCGCTGAGGTCTGGCAGCACCATTAACGAGAGTGACATATAACCCTACGTGACCTCCCCACCACACCTGGTCCTCTCGACCCTGAACACCCACCACACCTGTTCGTCATCAACGTTTGACCTTATGTATACAATTTTGTGAAAAAAATACACGCATCTTCTCGTAATCACAGGTAAAAAATATATAGGTAAATATATTCTATAAAGCATATATATTGAATGTGTAAATAAGATATATCAGTGGTGTAAATGTAAATACGATGGTGGAATATCTGGTCTTGCAATCAAGCGAACACGTCATCTGGTGATGGTAGAGGTGGGTTACGTATGTGAGCATGCTATACAGCCAACCTAAGATGCTGTACCTGGAAAGTAGTATAAAACTCTCTAGTTGGTAGCTTTCCTATAACATACAGCATATGTTTGTAGCCTTCCCCAACATACAGGGTATGTTAGTAGCAACCCTCTGACAAACAGGCTATAAATAGGGACTACGAATGACGTACGAGATATACTTCATATCGATTAAAGGGTGATCATATTAGGTATCGTTCACATGGTTTACTCATTTGAACAAATTTACGTCAAGATGGTTAGCATGGTGTGATTCATGGTTCCGACTTACCAATAAAATCTCTAAGAGAAGAAATTTATCGGTTCATATCGAACACACATCTAAATATACATCAGGGTTGTAATGATTGAATTCGAGGGTAATTTCTATGTCAAACTAGACGTCAACACTTCAAGGACAGAGAAACCGCGGTCTAATCAAAATGGCATCCTTATATCTAATTAATGATCCAAGATCCCGTATGGCTAGGTATCATATGATTCAGAACACTACATAGTCACAACAGATCAGTAGACGATTACAACAGAGAGAAACGGTTGTAACAAGAGGACCAGTCGCTTCCACACACACACACACACACACCCTAATAAGATGCTACAAGATAGGGACGACCACCCCGTACAAAACACGAGGCAGATGGAACAACAGTTACAATTGCTGCCTCTCTTCCTCGACGACGACCAGGCCAATACGGGAACGACAAGCCGAGTTAGTGTGGTCCACACGTGCCCTATTATAGGACCCTATATGATGCTATGGGAGATATGGGAGGCAGGGGAGGTGATGCGTGGTAGAAGCGGCGGCCGCTTCCCCTGATAACGGGGGCGGTGCGGCCCCACACATCCCCACACAAAACACTCAAAACGCATTAGACGTCGGACAGTGGTGCCAGCGTCCCGACCCTCCCAAAGGCTCCCACTCAACGGTGTGATTAAATCCTTCCCCTGACGGCGGAAGGAGAGGAAAATTCACGTACGTTACGCAGAGGTCGTCCGAGGGAGGACTATGGTGCAGAAAAGCGGTTTAGTTTTCACAGTGAGGTAGTGAATATGGAAGGCCGGTGGTAAGCAGGGCTACGGAGGAGCGCGTGCTAAGACTACCTGGGCCCACAACAGGTGCTGCCCCGGCTCCAAACATTCCCGGAGATGTCATCGATAAAAACAGACCCACGCCGCTCGATTTAGGTCGATTCTTATCTCGGACCATTTGTCCGACACGTGTAAAAAATACCAAAATACGGCGATCCTCTAAAAGCATTTTCTCCCCAGAACATGTGCTGTGCGGAATACCCCCCTCCCCCCCCTCCCCGATCCCGAGATAACGCGAACGACACCAAGTTTACGACAACCTTATTCCGAGGGAGGGAGGTTTGACGGCTGTTCCTTTTGTCCGTTCGTATTGATCACAGACCGTCCGAACTGGGTAGTGCAGAGACCCTCTCAACCGTTATTGTATTCAGCGATGTACTAATAATGCCTGATAGACGTGTGTACACAATACCATCGGATGGCATTCGGTGATGCCCAGGGAACACAGCGGCTACCATGGACGCAACTGTCGACATCTGCATCTGATGGATAACTCACAGTTCAAATGACGATCAACCTACCTCACAGAAGACAGACTGCAGGAGCCCTCGGAAAAAAAGAAAGATAACATAAGGTGACATAGAAAAAAAGCAGATAACAGTACGGCTAATGGCCTATGATGAAATTATTTGAGGCTAGAATAAGGGAGGAAGCTGGCGTCCTCCCCCAGAATACCACTCCCTCTGGCAAAGACGTCTTAGTCAACAAGATAAGAAAAGGACTAAATACCGAGCGCTGTTGAGGTAATAAGACGGTGGATTTCCGCAGGAAGGAATGAGCCGTATTTATTACTGTCTACGCTAATTAATGCTAATCCATTCTCCGATAATGGCGTTATGAAGGAGGTCCGTCTCCCGAACTTGGAAGTGAAACAGTACTTACCAGTGCAAATATTACTATCGCTGTATATTGGTTTAGTAAAATCACAGACTAATGAAGCGTTTGTCCAACCAGTTTTAAAAAGTAGGGGTAATTCTTGTATTAACAACGTTTGACAGTAAGTTGGCCCAGTTCTAGTTCGAAAGAAACTTTTTTCTTACATCAGTGTTACATCATTTTGCTTGTGGTTTAATTCTACTTGTTTTACCAGCTGTACTGCCCTGTATTTCTAATAGGTACTCATAAATTAATTAGTCGAATCTATTCTGAACTCTGAACACTTGCAGTAAGTCCCGTACGCTGCATAAGACTAAAGAGATTAAGACTTCTTAAGCTCTCCTCATACGATAGGTTTCTCAGTGCAGGAATTAGTTTTGCAGCTCTTCTCTGTACTTATTTAATAATTTCTGCGTCCTTAATGTAGTTCGCAGACAAAATGTGAACAGCATATTCAAAATGTGGTCTTACTGCCACGTTGAGGAGTGTCAGGACTGTTTCCGACGTTTCGTTGGTAAATAAATCTAACCTTCCGGTTTGCTTTACTACTTAACACTCTCTAACGTACTTCATATTGTTGCTAAAATAGGTAGTAATTTGTGGATGACAGCAGCCATCCTGGGAAGTACTACCGTCCCGAATTTGGAGTGTGAAAGTGGTGTCCGTCACAGTCATACACACTCCATGTCAAGACTGCTTGTCTGATATTGTCTCAGTGAAACTAAGCTACGAGGAAAGTCTTAACATTTACTCGACACATGCACCAAACACGTGTCCTATTCACTTCCAATGTTTTTAAAACTTCTCTTTGTAGAACTTTGCCAATGATGTCAAAAGGTGCGAAAATCATAACACGAGAAAACACCTTGAACATCAGAGGCACAAGGCTACTTAACACATTGCCTGCAGCCATCAGAAACACTATCGGGGGTTACAGTGCAGAAATGTATAAGGATGTGGATGAATAGTTACAGAGTGCGCCAGACCAGTGGTTACATGGGCGTAAGGGTCGTGGCTTCCAAGAACTTGTTCGATCGACCAACGACTCGACTTAGAAGTTTGGACTCGGCCCGAGCTGTGGGGGTAGAAAACCTTCCAAGTCATCTCCAAATAAACCCTTTCCTCACCGTGAAACAGTAAATATTGACTGATTTTGGGAGGGAGAAAGATCGTATGGGAGCAGGTGTGTGGGCAAGATGTGAAATTTTAAACAGTCGTTACAAATTTTTCTTATCGTATTTTTTTACATTATTTTTTATTTCATTTTGTCCTAGAAAAGAGGTCAAAGGTGATGCAGGAGGTATTTTTCTGTCTTTTTAGCCTATTCTTTATATATATAACATAAAAGGCCTGACCCCGATTAGGGCTCTTGTTTGTGACTGGAGCCTTCAACAGAAAAACAAGACATTATGAGCACTCCCAAGATCCTTTTCTTCATTTACTTCGAACTGCTGACTCCCGAGCTTTTGATGATCATGTCTTGCGTTCTTGTCTCTAAAGTTCATAGCTTTACGAGTGTCTAACTCAATGTCGCTTGTATTCTTTTATTCTTTATCTGCCATTTGGCTAGTCTGTCAAATTCTCCAGATTATTTTTTCTTTCTTTCAGTCTAGCTAATTCGTTGTTCATATGCGTATCCATAAGCACATTTTGAGATCTTCGAATTGAGGCCAATATTTCTGGTGGTCTTCGTAGATCCTGGAAAGAAGGGTGTTAAAGACACGTCTGTCAGTCCAGACAGGGCGAGGGAGGCTTCACCAGCAAGACTGCGCGATGCTTTCTCTCAGCGAGGCAGTTTTATTGATCCATGTACTTGTCCATGAACATAATTCGTCTCCTGTTCCATGTGTCCAGTTTTATCGAAAGCCTTTTGAAAGCTATTGATAAGACTGCTTTTCCAACTCCAGTGAAATCTTTTAGTAAATTTGTTTGATTTTTTCTTTTTTTAATTTTTGTTGGTTGCGGAAGCCATGCTAATACTACTGGTATACGTATTGTCATTTTCTCGAAATTACTTTTTCCATCGTTTTATCTTTTATGTGATAATGGTTAGTAACCAATGGAACATTTCAATTACATTTTCTTTTATAAAGCGGGTGTCAGGTTCCAATTTCCAGTTTTTTGGTAGTCTATCTTTCGTTAGTATTACGCTAAATATTTTGGTTATGGGAAATATCAATTTGCGTGTGACTTCCTCTAAAGATTCTTAATGTTATGCCATCGCAGCTGGTTGATTCAGTCCAAGAATCTGATTTCTTCGCAGCTCGTAATTTCAGTCAGCTTCGTGATCCAGTCCAGAGAATAACTCTGATGGCTGAAGTGTACATGTATCATCTTCAACCGTACACACAGAATGCAAGGATAAAGTCAATATGGAGACCATTTCTGGATCTTCCTTATTTATTCTACCATGTGCATATGTCAATGCTTCTGTTGCATCTTTTCTTTTCTTATTTTTCGCGTATCTGAAGTTTTTATAGATTTTTGGAGTTAGTGAAAAACTGTCTTTAAAACGTGCCTAGTCATAGCTATTGGGAATGAAATGAGAATAAAGGGAAAGAAACAGTTATGAAAACGGCCCACCCTTAAGTTCCCAACAGTCATACACTAATCATGTAATGCAACAGCTTACTGGTTATGGGGCACACAAGTAGCCAGCTTTCAGGAGCAAAAACCAAAGTAATAACAACAGAAGTGGAAATGTGAACCAACATTGCGGCGTAAAGCAAGTGGGAGAGTTGGTAAGTCGGATCGCTTTCGACTCAACTCTGTTAAGTAAGGAAACAGAGCTAGAACCACCCTAAATGTTAGAGCCGCACTCCATACAAGGACGAATCAATCCCTTGT
>JAUUDW010622397.1:0-11636 GCA_032361385.1 Panulirus guttatus
GAGAAAGCAAAGGTTAGTGTCAATTATATATATATATATATATATATATATATATATATATTGGAAATGATAGTGGCTAATGACAGTGAAAGAAGGTCATAAAGAATATATTTTAGTGGCACGGTGGAAATACACATCGTCCAGTAACACAACAAAGGACATGCTGAAATGAAGTCCCGGACGTGAGATCTGTCATGGAAAACATTGTTCAAATTCGTTAAGCCTCCTCTCAATAAGGTTGTCATCACGTTCTCTTCATGAACGTTTACCATACCTTTTTTCATTATGTCTGTACTCTAAGCCTCAGCCATGGTGTGTGTAGATAAGAACATTTCATTTAGGGTACCTGTAAGATAGATAGATCTGGTTTACACGTTACTTACTACGTGAAGTAATCGCAGCTTTCGTGATACTGTATTTTTCCCAAGAAATGCTCTAGCTACTGTTGCGTATCCTCCTCTTACCCCTCTTCACCTGCGGAAACGGCTGCTGATGAAATGTCGAGAAAAATGATAATTATAAGTCGGGGTACATAGTGTTGCCTGTGGTCCTGGGATTAGTGTAGGTTTGAGTGCTAGTCCTGGAACGCTGCCAAGATACTGGTTTACCGTCGTACCTTAAACCCGCCCACCTACCTACCCACCTTCATGGTCTCCCACCCACCTTCGTGGTCCCTCGCCTCCCCACCCACCTTGTCCTGGTCTACCACCCGCAGTCATAATCTCCCACCCCTCCTCATGGTCTCTCACCCACACTCCTACCCACCTCCACAGTCACCCACCCACCTGCATGGTCAGGGCCTCACCCGCCATCATGGTCCCTCGCCATCCCACCCACCTGCTCACTTACGACGTAGGTTGCCACTTCCATGAACTGTGTTGTGCCGAAGGGTGTTTTCTTCACGAGAGAGGGAGATGGGATATTTCCGGGGAGTGCCAGCAGCAGGGGTGTCATCATAGGATTCTGGAAAGAGGGAGGAACTTGTGTTTTACCGGGAACTATGCGGAGAGTTTACAGTGAACGGGGTTAACGGGTCTAGGTGTTGCGTAAGAGGTGTCTCACCTCCTTCTGACTGGGGAAAGTATGGTCGGTTAGGGAGGTGTGCATGCAGGAGGCTACCCGCCGGCTGATGCTGCCGCACACGTCATCTTATTAAAGGAAGAAAGTAGTAACTGAACACTGAATCGGCCCGGTAAGTTTGTGGTGGGGTGAGGCTAAAAACCACAGTCAGGTGGAATGTGAAACTTGCTTTCCAGGAACGACGAATAACCCAAGCTTGCTGGTAAAAAAGACAAAATGTTGCAGGGCAAGTGATGAGTTGTCACCCACACCTCAGTTGCCGAGACGCCCACCCTTCCACACACCCCCCAAGGCACCGGCACCTCAGACACGAGAGGACTGACACGCGATGACACATAGAGAGAGAGCTGGTGCACTTGACACATCATGTAGCCAATACGTCCATGCGTTACAGATTGACGCGTGTTAGTAACCTTGCAGACGTCTCGTGAGCCGAGGGCTGTGGAGGTCGGGAGGGATGCAGTTGTTGCCGAGACTGAACCGGTAGGTTGGGGTTGGTCCAGCAGTGTCGTGCAGACACGGGGTGTGAGCACCCACCACGACACCTGCCCCGTCCCTGCTGGCCGCTGCTGCTGCTGCTGCAGGAGGAGGGGTGGTAATATGCTAGCCTGTCGACGCAGTTTCTGTAAATACCGATTTTTTTAATCATTTATTTATTTTTTTTTAACATCGGTTGGGGTCGTCGCTCATGTCATTGAAAACCGCGCAAAAACATTATTAGACTCCAGTAAAAGAAACCTGCTTGTTTATATATGTCAGTATGAATTTAAAACTTAAACTGGAACAACAGCTTTTCCATATATATGTATATATATGGTATGAATTTTTCGGGAGGGAAAGGCGCGCACGCGCTTACACACAGAGGAAGATAGAATGGGAACTAATGGTACTGGAGCACCAGGCGAGATGCCACTAATACCGCACACCGTGCACAGGTAACTTGTTCACTGGGTCGATGCTCGCTGCTTACCTTGGAACTTCCGGCGTACGTGGCTGGAAATACTTGGTTCAGGCGGCCCCGATCACGGCTCGCCCTCCTGAAACCGCCGGTGATATTCGTTTGGCGAAAGACCGTATTGTTCGTGGTGTCGGGGCGTCGTCGCCTTGTCATCCCACACACCAGCTCCTCAGTCATTTACATACGAGATTACCAGGATGGGTGGGTTTCAGGGTCCCGGGTAAACATACCTACATCCTCCATGTTTGTGGTGGACGCGCACCACTTCACCGCTGGCGCAAGCTTTATCATATTACTATATTACTTCTTAATGTACTCTCGTTTCTAGTGCACTAACTTCATTCTTTAGTGCTGTAGTTTCAGTGTAGCCCTGGAAGGTGTGGTGGAGAGATGTTACGTAAGTTGCCTCAGTCGGTTGTATGGTCGGTTATTTCGGATTTACCAAGGCCTGTAGGCTGCCGGGGGCATTGAGGCCGTGAACGTTATGACCATCACTCGAAAGACCTTGAACGCTTTATTCGGGTACTCTAAAAGAGCTCGAAGAAGACCACGCACGCTCCCTGTGCATATAAGACCTTTGTCGGGTTCAGAGTACTTTGACACAAAAACTGCAATATCTATTTCTATACTTTTTCGAAGTATGGCGACTAGGCTGTTCTCCGTATTCTATTTTTTTCCGAAATTCAAAATATGACTTCATAGGAATGACGGTACGACCTGTGATTATCATTGTTTGGCCTTTGACCTAAGCTTGCAGGGTCAGATCAAATATGCCAGGCCATTGTACCAAGTCAAGGTTCGAATCTTCGTGCTCAAGGAATTAAAGTCAACGCCAGTTGTTCAGCGCGTATTCTGTAAAAGCTGCAAATAGACTTTGTTGGTCAGAAAACATTTTTGGAGTCGATAAAACTCATTTTTCGATGGTTTAGAGTATTTACGTGTTCATGTTCAGTTTGGGGTGAACGCGCAAAGATTGTGTTGCTGCTTTGTGATGAACTTTAGTTAAACAGTTTGAAAACATTTCATAAAGTTATATTTGAGTAATGTGTGAGCCTTGTCACATGGTTTGTGTGGATGTGGGCAGACCGGCTGGGGCTGAGACCAGTGTGTGAAGGTATAAGTTACAAGGATAAAGATGGCAGCGTCACAGTTGGCGGCTTGGCGGGGCGGCCCCATTAGTGACCCGCGGCAACACACCAGCTTCCCACTGGTTTTTGTGACTGAAATTACAGTAGGAAGAATCACCGAGCAGAACATGGAACCTTGCTCTTGCCGCTGTTGCTGTTGCTTCCTAGTACATGTCCTTCCTGTGTGTTCCCACTTCCCCGGCTGCCATGCTCCCTGTCAGACTGCTGTTGCACGAGTCCTGCACGCTTGCCGTGTCATGTTGAGGCCTGTTGTGGCGGTCGAGTCGTACGGTCCGCACCGCATTCTTCCCTCACTCCCCCTGTTGTGTTTGGTCAGTGGCGCTTACTCCTGGGGCTCGTGCAGTCCTATTAACAAGAGACGCATCATACGTTCATCCTGGAGTACACCATATCCTATATTAGGATGGTGTACACTGAAGGTATCCTATTGTTGACCCGGATTACTATTTTTTTCCACTGAGGCACCTTAGAGAGCTACCAAGGGTCTTGGATATATATGAACGTGGAATAACGACGTCACCGCGTGCGGATTATATAACATGCTGGAGAAATGTTTTTGGCCGAGGATCACACCGCAACGCGAAACCTTTGACGTGGGCGTTTATATTAAGTTATTAAGCTCTACTTAACGAACTTATGGAAATTGAGTCTTCGCTGAAAACTCACAGGATAGATACTGTGTGGAGACAAGCACAGACGAGGTGTTGAGAAGTAACTGAATGTTGGATGTGAATGTGCGAAGACCAACCCGACGTCGGAGGCGAAGACAAGCCTAGTCCTCGTGGAGGATCAAATTTACCACGCACATCGCATCGACATCTGAGGCTTACATCCCTGGAAACTCTAGCTAGACCACTCTTATCGATGGCTGCCTTGTGCAGTCCAGAGATTTGAATTTTATACAGGCGTTGTATTATTGCAGTACGTAGTCCCGTCAGTCTTGATAATGATAATGCGTTCCAATGTGTGGAGACGTAGTGTTTTTGCTGCGTTTTTCTTCCTCTTTCTCCTCCTCTTTCCGAGCAATCAGTTTTCGCCATTCTTTCGTTATAGGGCCGACTGACAATACGCCTACACTCATTTTTATTTCATTTAGATTTTTTGTAGGGAACTTTATTTGGTCAGAGGTCAAACAACGCGAAAATGTATGTATTGGGCTCTTCCTTACGGTCTCAGTTAATTGAGACAAAACACAGTGAACGTATATTTCCTCAAGCCCCATACAGTGCACAGGATGAAGTTGTGGTATGTGTTGTTTTTTTACCTTTCCTTGGCAGTGTCAGCCATTGCTAATGGAATGTGGCTCAAAGATATCTTTTGATTGGCCCTCAATGATAGGTATATATATCAGTTGATGATATGACTTCTTATGTATTCATTTTGGAGTCAAATGGCTCCAAAATAAGCAAATTTGAGTTCTCGGGCCATTATATCATAATCTCTGAGGTTTGGCACCCAACAAAAAAAAAAAATGAAAAATTTGTGATGATTTTTAACCGTATGTAGGGGTTAAAGTTACCAAAAATTAGCGTTTTACCAGTAATTCATTGTATTTCAACGTGTAAATGAAACAGTAAGAGGTACATCTTCAAAATGTCACTGATGCGTCGTAACAAAGACGTATTTAAGGTGTCCTGGTGTGTGGAGGGAGACCCTGTATTTGCTGGCGAATTATGGCTTCTCTAGTTACGATTATTTCTGAAAGAAAAAGTCGGGTGTGAGTGCGCGCGTATTTGTTTATGGAGATAAAGTGTAAGAAATTTTCGAAATACAGATTTTATATCGGCTAAAAAGCCTGAATATTTTCAGGCAACTCATATTTGGAATAACGCATTTGCTGTATGTATTTAATAAGTGGACGCATCTGCTCACTGCGCAAGATGAAAAAACTTTTGACATGAGGTACAATCCCTGTGGTCAGACGTTTACCAGTGGTGCAGGATACAGGACTCCACAGCCTTCCTATTTGGCTGTCGGAAGGATATCTTGCGAAGGTGTGTATAACGATTGTCATGAAAACCAAAGAAGTGAGTGCATGGGAAGGACATATAACAGAAACCTGATGGTCTATGTCTATGGCGAGGTTATTTGCTGCATGAGGACGGTGATAGTTTTCACCATTCCCTAGTTAAGGTGACGCTAAGGGTGTAAAGGAGTCACAGTTAAAATCAGCGTTGTTTTAGGTGGTTTGGGAAAGGCACGAGTACAGTTAACATTGCGAGAGGTGGTTTGGGGAAGGCACAGGTACAGTCAACGCTGTGAGAGGCGGTGTGAGGAAGGCATAGCTACAGTCATCGTTTTGAGAGATGGTTTGAAGGAGGCATGGGTACAATCAACATTGTGAGACATGTTTAGGAGGCACGGGTAAAGTCAGCATTGTGAGAGGTGATGTGGAAGAGGCATGATTATGAGGGGCGAGGTAATCGGAAGGGAAATTGCACACGTTATGGATAATTGACCAAAGCTGTAGATCATTATGACATGTACGAGGCCAGTGGAGCCCAGAATCCCGCACGTCTGTCTGTGGTCACTTGAGTCTCCGAAGTAGAACCGCTTACTCTCCAAGACTTCCAGGAGAGGGATTCGATCCATGCGTTCTGTAATGTGGCAGAAGAGACACTAGTTGATGATCCGAGGAAGATGTCGCATTTTAGTAGCTTGAATTCTGATGATGATTTAAAGTTTCATTCACGCGGAGCTGTTTTGCAGTCGAGGTCGAGGTCGTGGTTTCGAAACAAGGTCGGTGGGAGGTGTGCTGGGAGTGGAGATGGGAGGCAAGTGGTGAAGATGGTCCGTCAAACCACTTGCTCCATCTCACAGGTGAGGGCTCGTACAGGACCAGTTAGCTTGCACTCCCTCACATCAGGAAAAAATTTACAGGAGTTATATCCTGTCAGTGCACTTGGGAATTGGACTTCATATGAGTCACATGTTCCTGTGTATCATTCATGTTCTGCAGGTGAACAGAATGTATATATTGTTTGTGCCAGTACTTAACGTACTGCTGTGTGATGTATTCGCACATACCACGAACACGTGAGAACAGATTTAGCGTCAACTTAAGATTCATAATTGATCCACACCATGTCGCACTTGAGAGGGCCCAGAGAAATAGTGATCCAGTTATGGGAGACGATTTTGAATGTGATGATGGAACATGAGCGTAGTCATTCTCAAGACTTGTGGTGTTGTAAACTTTTACTGACTTTCGTCTCTTTATGGTCACCATGTCATGATATTAACGCTAGAAATACCGAGCGGTCATTTATAACGTTTTAAGTAGGAGTCGCATTGAATTCAGATACTGAAAGACCTGACACCCCTCACTTTTCATGAATTTGTCTTTTTTTATAGTGTCATATTGGCATTATTGTAATTTTCATTTCAAAACATTTTCGCTCATGTCTACAGGGACCGTGTGGTTGAGAATTAATTACGGCTATCGAGAATGTAAATGTTTATTTCTTTTGCATAACCTTAGAGTATTCTACAACATTTTTGAAGAGTCCAGAATGTAACAGAGGATTTTACAACATTTTGGAGAATTCTACAGTATTCCATAACTGAGATCGTGCACATGCATGTATACAGGAAGTGAAGGCAATTTGCTTTGTTCCCTCTAAATGTTTGTCCTGACACGTACCGTGCCTGATTATGTGACATTTATTTCTGGCTACCTGTCTGTTCTTGCTCCACAGCATTCCACAGAGACACTGACAGTCTGTTAGGAATAGACGAATCACCTCTCAAGATGCATTGCGTCATCAAGATATTGACACCATTGATAACTGGAAAGAGACAGAAACAACTTTCGGTGATAAAGAAGCATTGAGTTTAGATGACAGTGATGACATCGGGTCTCCTCTTTGGCAAAGTACCTTGTCTTCTCGAGGTACCGCTCTGCTCAGTACAAGACGCTGCCCTGCACTGTTTTGGCATAGGCATGTATTACAGGTGAAAGACACGTAGGTAGACCACAGGTGGAAAATGTATTCGTGAAGAAAACTGGTGCCGCACCTTATTCTTACCATGGTATTACGGAGAACAGCTCTGTGGGATACGTTTTTGATTGTCCTGAGAGCCTGTGTTACATCCAGTTCGATACAATACTGATATTCGTGGAAAACGAGTAGACAGCACATTTCACATTGCTTTTGAAGACCTAGAAAAAATCTAAGGGCGTCAAATCGTCCGTAGAGTTGTGTTTGCAAACAGCACAACCCTTGAAACATTTATGGAACGAGGAATTGGGCCCACTCATATTTCACAGCTTAGTGAGCAGGCATAAGTTTAACACTGGGTCCGTCCGACAGTATTGCATCCCGTCGAGACAAAAGGCAGACAGACGAATTCATTATGATATCCGAGAGGGAACTCTTTCGTACTGAGCTGCCTGAAGGGCTAATGCCCCATACTTTGATTTGTCCATCTATGAACTGCCGTTTCCCTGCAGATCGATGCGTCCATTTATTCAGTGCATGATAACAGAGCCGGATGAATGTGGAGAGATGTTTTGGCTTCTACCAGACATGAGATCGATATACTTTTGTAATGGAAAAACCTTCTGTGGACAAAGATCCCACTCGAAATGGTGTTGCACATGGCCTTCCATCTGATGTATAACACTCATGAAACCATACTTGAAGAAAGGTTATCATGTGACAGTGGACAACTACTTTGCCAACTTGCATTTATCTGAGAAATTTAGAACAGAAGATGATACGAACCATCAGAAGACGAAGACGGGAAGTGCCCAGTGGAGAGATTATGATGAAAAGAAAGCCATATCACTAACTAAATGCACTCTGACACTTTTCGAGGCCAAAAAGGCAATGATTATTTTCTCATCTCAGAACATAAAAGTTTTGCAGTAGATTATTATCATCTCAAAAAGCTGCCAGAAACGGGGAAGTACTATTGTAGCAGCAACGTTGATGTAAGCGTTATAGACCATATGGTTCGATGCCACACTAACAAAACTGTAAGCCCCAGCCGATGGCCAATGGCGATTTGTTTCAGTATCTTTGATTTGGCGTACATGAATGTATTGGGTTGTATCCCCTGAGGTATCTGGCTCCAGAGTTTCACGTTAGGAATTTCTAATTTACATAAGAAAAAATTTGCAGACCTAAAGCAGCAGTTGTTGACCTGCAATAAAGCCAGTTAACTAGACCTGCCCATGCGCAGGATTCATCGCCTCAACGTCGTCAGTGCGACTTGGAATCTTGTAAGAACAAGCTAGTATTTACATGCAGAATATGCGAAAAGGTATTCTGGACTTTAAGTTTCTTTTGTGGAAAGTTGTGACTGTCGGTGAAAAATCTGAAATAGATTTTATCAGCGGGGGGCTGGAAATCCTCCCCTCCAGTATTTTACTTTTCCAAAAGAAGGAACAGAGAAGGGGGCCAAGTGAGGATTTTTCCTCTAAGGCTCAGTCCTCTGTTCTTAACGCTACCTCGCTAACGCGGGAAAAGGCGAATATGTATGAAAAAGAAATGACCATTTTCATCTTGTATGCTTAGAATATTAGTAATTAAAGGAAATGGTTTATACCTGTTTCATTTTGCTAATATAAGGATAATAGAAAATCTTGATTGTAATAAGTAAATGAATGATGAAGGAAATAGATAATTAAGGTTTCTGCAGAATGCTCAAATTTGATTGCTCAGTTCTAGGTAGGAAGAAATTCTGTTACTCTGAGTGTTAATGAGACGTAGAGTGTGAGAGAATATGGTCCTGCTTGAGGAGGTGGACCCCAGTATCATGTAGTGCTTGTCTATGATGGTAAGGGTCTTGGTTTAGGCGTGGTGCTTAGAGTACAAATAGAATTTATGTGGTATGGTATGTGTGGATGGTACCAAGTACAGAGAAAGTGTTTTTGTACGTATGTATGGCGAGGGCGTGGTATCCGGTCGCCCTGCGGTTTATATTGGTGATACAGTGGGTGCGTGAGCGATGGTATTACATTACGCGTATGTGACAGTGATTTCGAGGATCTCATACCACCACAGCTTGGTCTGGGTTGACTGTCGTGTTACTTCTCTGCCAAGTCTCACGGTTGAGGCCACGGCCCGTGGGGCTGACGCAGCCACCACATCATGGCTGGTATGGTATATTTTGTAGGTACTTCTCCAGGTCCTTTCAGAAATTTCTGGAAGGGACGCTCTGGTGTTTTTGACGGCTGCAGGCAATGCATCAAACAATTTTAAGTCTCGGATGTTTATACTGTTGTTTCTTAGTGAGCTTGAATGCACCTTTGATTTCATTGGTATGTTTGTCAGACTCCTCCATGCTTGTTGTGCCGTTAGTGAACTGTAATTAAATGCAGACTGGGAACCATGCCTTCCGGGTTTGTGAAATGTAAATTACGATACGTCTCACGTGTGCGCTGTGGGGAGTACAACCTCAGTGCTCTTCAATTACTCCCAGCAATTCAAACGTTCAGCAGTGTCATTGTGGGATCTTTACTCACTTTCTTCAGCAGTTTCTCCTGCCCAGAAAGTTGATGTTAGCAGACAACATGCCATCAAAGTTATCATTGGGTTTACCTCTCTCGTCTGCCATCTTTTGGGGAGGAGCAGCTGTTGTGCTACGTTTGCGGAAGTCTTCTACGTACGTTGCTTTCCCCAGATATGACGAAGTTCATTTCTGTTTGGCATGCCTTTTTTTTTTCCCTCATATCCAACATAACGGAGTAATTGAAATTTTAGCTTTTAGACTTTATTATGATTGTGTTAGAGTCTATTTATTTTTGTTTAGAGGATGCCTAGTGCCCTTGCTAATGATATTCTCATTTCTTAAGAAAGATAGATTTCCAGGAGTCTGGTCCTTGGAACAGAGTGTATTGCCATGCTAGCGCTGTCCCTTACGAAGTCCTGCGGTGTGGTGACGGATTCAGCCATGTATAACAAACAGGGGTTAGGTTGCTGTTTAGGTAGAAGCCTTTAGGTCCTTTATCTTTTAAGGTAATTCTTAACTCACTGAACGCTAATCCATACAACTTCATTAGACTCTAATTTATCTTCTGACTGTCATTTGTGTATGTACTCAGCTCCTCTCCACTTGGTGGGCCGACGGTACGTACGGATATTGATATACGTTTTGCATAGGACTAGAGGTATTTTGGGTTTTTCTGTTTCAGATGATTCTTTCCTTTCTTTTATTCATGAGCCTCCTGTAGATATTTTGAGTGTGTGATCATTGTCCTCCAATCCGTTCGACAGGTTTACTTTCCTTTGTTTAGTGAGTTGTGGCTATTTCAGGTCTGCAGCTCGTGGACGCCTCAGAAGGCAGTGGCTATCTCGTTCTAGTCTTATCTTTTTTCTCCCCACATTGGTATGTGTCTGTCTGGTGTATGACTGAAGTGTTTCTACCGTCAGCCGTCTTCTACATTCCTCTGGTGTTTTGTTACTCAGGAGTGATGTTTACTTCGTACCAGTTTTAAACGCCTGCTCACTGTTAGAATAAGTATGCGGAGTCCACCCCCACGATGGTATGTGTTATTAACTGTCAGAATTTTTCGTAACTTCTGTTAGGTTTTTTACCTGAAGGATGTATTTCTTTGAGAGACCTCGTCACACAGAGTATTTCCTATTTGTGCAGGTGCTCATCTAGTGAGCGTCAGCAAAGAAGGCGACAGTTGTCCAGACTGATTCACTTCCTGACGGTGATTGAGGAAATGCGACATCTGGTGATGGTTAGACGGATCAGCGAGTGCTTGAACATAATTGGGTTGGTCGGCCATTTGCAGTGTGTGTGTGTGTGTGTGTGTGTGGCGGGCGTGTGGTAATAAGTGTAATGGCGTTAATGCTTGGCCTAATCTGCACAGATCCTGTGCTTTAGTGGTTGATGTGCTTTTGTTATTATGTTGTAAGGAGAAGTACTGAAACAAAACAGAGTTAAGTCTAAGCTTATCCCACTCGTCCGTCGCTCTGTTGCTGTGGAAACATGTTCTTGTGCTTTTGATTTGATGGCTGTTGCTCAATTTCCTGTTTAGCTTTCTAGTTTATCGATTTCATCCTGTCTTAGAGACTTGATCCGTTTCGAAATCGTCATATCCTTAGAGGAACGTTTAAGCGGTAATTGTTCTCCCCTTGTCCTTTAATCTTCCATCGTGGGTGTAGGAAGTCTTTCGTTCCTGACCTCTTCCTGTAGCCTAGTTCCTGGCGATGGGGTGGTGGAAGCGGAGTGCTCTTGTTTGCGATTTTGTTTTTTCGATATAGTGAATGTTATAAGGATTTCTTTTGTTTTTCTGTTTTTGGTTTAATTTAATGGCAGTTTTCCGGATCAGAGTCGCATATTTCATTTCTTAAAAGTTTGGTGTGATTTTCTGGAATTTGATGGGATAGTATTTGTGATTAGTGTTTGTGTATGAGGAGGAGAGAGATTTGCTCCTTTATTTCCCCTGTTCTGTGTGTGTGTGTGTGTGTGTGTGTGTGCGCTTATTGTCT
>JAUUDW010622408.1:0-11636 GCA_032361385.1 Panulirus guttatus
CCCATACATACATTGAATATTCTTACCAACCAATCAACAACACTGTCACCCCCTTTCTTAATAAATTCAACTGCAATACCATCCAATACTGCCGCCTTGCCGGATTTCATCTTCCCTCTCCACTAAACCACTCTCCCTGACTCTCTCACTTTGCACACCACCCTGACCAATACACCCTACATCTGTGACTGTATCATCAAACACATTCAGCAATCCTTCAAAATACTCACTCCATCTCCTCCTCAGTCCATACAGGACTGTTTACATAGCCAATGGTGTTTTAATACATTATGAACTTGATTGAACATTAAGTGATGATTAGTTACAGTAATACAGTATTTGACATACTACTTAATATTCACTTGTATAACTTTGCCTTTGTTCAGGGACTGTTTATGAAGTTCACAATAGTAGGCAAAGGACTGTTCATATAACTGTTTGTACGAGCTCTGAATGGTAGAAGTTGATTTTGGTGACTAACTGTGGTCCAAAATGGAGGGCGTGGGGTAGGAGGTCTCTGTGACTGAGATATTTATTACAGATTATTACCAAACTGCTAATTAAGCAGCCTGTGTTTGTTGGAGATGATGGACTTGTTCAGCGAGATGAGGGCCTCTTGGTAGGTGGTGTAAGAAGGGTCCAGGATGATTTTGCATGCTCGTGTCTGCACTCTTTCTAATTGGTCCCTCTGTGTAGCTTTTAGTGACGAGTGAGGAGAACCAGGCTGGGGAGGCCTAGGGGATCTTAGGTAGAGTGAAAAGGGTATAGACATTCCTGAGCTAATTTGGTAGATGCATTGTGATTTCAGTCGGCAGAGATGGTATAGATGGTATGAGGAAGATTTGATGATAGTGATGACATGACTGCAAGTTTAAACCATCATCTGTTGTGACACCAAGAAATTTGAAGTCTCTGACTACTTGGAGGATGTCAGGGCCTTATGTGAAGTTAGGGGAGAGAATTTTGTCTGCGCCTTCGTTCATATGCATGATCACAATCTTGATGTGGTTGATGGTGACATCTTTGGGCGTAGTCCATTCCTGAAGGTTGATGATGATTTGCTGAAGGGCACTGAAGTCAGGAGACTTCTTGTTGATATTAATGCCAAAGGTGGAGTTGTCTATGTACTTCTAACAGTGCTTCATGTCCTTCAATGCATCATTGATAAGGATGAAGCAGAGTGGCCCCATCTTGATGCCCAGTGGTACACTGTATGTTGGGGGCAGTGATGCCGATGTGGCTCCCCAAAGCAGATGGTTTGATTTCGCCCACTCAAGAAGTCTGCTAGCCATGAGACGAGACACCCATGTAGTTCCAGGTCGATGATGATGTTATGGTTTGCCAAGTCGAATTACAGAAGATGATCCATCTTTAGAGGAAAGGCCCATGGCAGCCTAATTGAAAACTGGTGAATATTTAGCAGCAGCAGGGGATTGGGATAGGCAGATGAATAGCTTGCAGTTTGGTGCTATCCATTAGTGAAGTCTATAAAGGTGAGTGCCACCAAAATTTTGTTTCTTCAAGTTGCTGTAAACAAAGCCCAAGAGGCTGACAGTGCAGCGAGTGGTGGAGGAAGACTTCATATTTCCAAACTGCTCTGGGGCTACATAATCATCAGTATCAGCATAGGCCTAGTCAAACTCAAAACTTTCACAAATAAGACTTGGGATTGGAATGATTGCAACAGATTTTAAGCTATTATATAAGAGACTCTGGGTTAGTGGATTTGCATAGTAGAGTGAACATATGCTGTCTTTCAAGCTGTAGGGCATTTAGATTGTTTGTTTGAAGCATTAATTTTGGTGGTGTGTGTATTTCTATTTACCTATTTGCCTATTTGTATTTATATGTTTGTACTGTGTAGGGAGGGAGTTTTCCAGTCGTGAGATCTCATCTCTTGAACTTTCTGTACTATCATACAACTTCTTAAATGTATGTATGCTGTATGGATTAATTATTTCTTCAGTCACAGTATTCCATTAATGTCAAATGCTTTTGGCAATCAAGCTATAAACAATCTACCTGGCCTTACCTTTCATCAAAGACAAATTTCACTGTGTCATTGGAATCTAAGAGGTTTGTACACATGACCAACATTCCCAAAAACTGTGTTACCTCTTACTTAGGTAATTACTCCTTTGTAGAAAGTGTGCTTGTGAATGTAATTACCTTTTTGTACAGTATGGAGAGAGAGTTTTACACTCATTTGGCCCCATCTGTGGAACACTTTTTGCTGTCATACGACTTCATGAATTTATGTATGCTGTCTGCATACTGTCATACTGTATGTTGTCTGTCAATATGTTCCTATCATCCACCATTCTCATACTGTAAAAGTATTTCCATTCTCATACTATAAAAGTATCTCTTTACTTCCTCATTTACAAGTTTCTTACTTAATTTCATATTATGTCCTCATGGTGTTCTATCCCTACATCTCTCAAAGTACTGTTCATTGTTCACTTTGTCAATCTCTTTTAAAACCTTAAGTTTGCGATCAGGTCACTCCCTCAAGTCTTTTCACTTCCAAAGTGGATAAATTTAAAGCCTCCAGCCTATCCCTGTAGTGAAGCTTTCTTAATTTTCACCATTTTGTTGCACTCCTCCGGACTTTGTCTATGAATTATCCTAATGAATAGATATATGAATAGATAATGGTGTATTGGACTTAGGCAGCCATTCAGATGAATATACAAAGTTGAAGTATTGCAGGTGATATAGAACTGGGAGGTCATGATAAGAGCAGTGGACAGACCTAAGAAGCATATTCTAGTTTTGGCCATATGTAGGCTATGAATAGCTGGATAAATATTTCTTTATCCATATAATTGAAAGCTATTCTGATATTTGCTAGCAGACTTTGTCTAGACTGGCGACAGGTTAGGGATATTGTCTACTCCCAATTTCCTTTCACACACAGAATCCGGAAGATTATTAGTTTCTAGGTTATAATCATAATGAGGCCTTCATTTGTTTTGTTCCATTCTCATTACTTTACATTTGCTCATATTGAATTTCATCAGCCATATTTCAGACCAACTTTGGAGTCTGTTCAGGTCCTCTTGTAAGTTTATGCAGTCTTTCTCACTTTAAAGTTCCCTCATGACATTTTCATCATCTGTCTATCTATCTATCTATCTATCTATATCTCTGATGCCAGTCCCCTTTGGGAACTCCCTCAAGGGGGTAACCATGGCAAAAGAGTCTCCATAACTGGTGAACTTCAGTGCCACTTCTTAGCTTTTAGTGCCTCACCCTAAACAGTTTACTGGCTGAGGGCAACTTCAGTCCATTGTTTTCAGAGGGTCCCACCTGATGTTCTTACCGACTGCTTCTACCAGATGTGTCTCCGTAATGTTCCTGTGCAATGTTCCAACTTACTACTTTTGCTTAATGCCCACATCTAATGTTTCTTCCTGCTGTATCAATCTAATGTATCTAACTAACGCTTCTCCTTGTGATTCTGTGTAATGTTCCTTTCTACTACCTGTGCATCATCTGGAAATACAGTTAGGAAGAAGAGCAATGTTTGTGTGTGTGTGTGTGTGTGTCAGTGCCCTAGCTGTATAATGATGACAACTAGAAATTTGAAACTTTTTGTTGTGTGCACCTAGGTAGGATTTTCTAAAGTTGAAAAAGTATTATGTTTATAGAAGATAGGTGTATGAAAAATTATAATACTGATTTCATCCTGGGCAAAACTAAATACAGTAAAACATCTGTTATCTCAAATGCTTGCAAAATCAACCATTATGGTTAACAAAATTTCCAGTTATTCAGGATTTTTTGATGTATAAAATAATTCAGGAATTGTAAGATTTTGAAATGTTTTACCTGTTTGCAAATATTTTGCATAGGGAGAATATTAATACATGTAAGCAAATAAGCACTAGTAAATGCCTCAATCTTCTGCTGCTTGATGATGTCATAAATAGTCGTCATGCCGATGTTGAAGTCCTTTTGAAAGTGCTGCCTTGGACTTGTACTAAGCCAGCTTCTTGCACAACTCCGTCATCTTTATGAGGCTTCAAATGCTCCTCTTGTGCTTTGTGCAAGACATAGACAGCTTTGAGGAGCTGTCGGGCAATTGCTGATGGTGCTTGAAAGGGGCAGTTGTCTGCAATAGTAATCTAGGGTGCACAAAATACACAAATGTGCAAGATCAGCACACATAATGCCAGAAAGCACATGGGTGATGATAAACAATCACCAAAGCCACGAAATACAGGGTTGTGAGTAAAATAATTGCTGTGGTGTGGCACCTGCATGATTTGAAATAATTTTAGGTATATTTATTTTTTTTTTTTTTTTTTTTTTTGATAATTGAGGAGTGTCAATTGAAAATGCAAAACATACATTGTTTTAAACATTGCGTTGTCTTGAATTACAGATTATGGGTTTTACTATACTTGGCTAATAAAGAATAATGTATGAGAAAGAAGTTTTATAGAGGTTTATTGGCTGTGCTGAGATAGGTATTTGGAGAGGTTCAGGTTTTGAAGAAAATAGATTATAGGACAATCTGCCATATTTTAGGAAGTTATTTTCCAGAGACTGCTTATTTTAGAATTTAAGATTATCTGTCTTATGAAAGACTAAAATATCTTATTTTGAATGGATCCTAATCCAACATCACTACTGTTGCACTTATAAACACTTATGAATGGTTGATCACTTCTGTAAGTGGTGATGACAACATCTTATGTTGTATGAATGTAGGATGTACAGTTTCAGAGTAGAAATTAAGGATTTCATATTTTCAGCGGTTGCATTGTATTGGCACACATTTAGTTCTTTCATTGTGTGTTTCAGGGCTTTTGGTTCCATGTGTAACTGTACATGTCCTTGTCTGTAATGAGAGGCAAAGTATTTTAGTATGGGTTTATTTTTTCTGCAGATACAATTATATCTTGGCCATAACTTTGAAGACAACATCTTGAACTTAGAACATTTTTGCATTGTCATGTGAAGATGTGTCACTTAATAATGATGCCGAGATGTTAGATTTCAGGATTAGGGTCAGTAGATTGTCATTTTCTTAGAATTATCCTTTTTAACCCATAACATCTTACTATGAGAGATGTCAGCTTGAGAATTTAACTTTTTATGCACTGCTGTATGCTTGTCAAATGCCATATGGAGGTCACTAGCCTTGAGATTCAAGGATAAATGATTATCAGTTATAGAATCATTACTTCCATAAGAAATAACTTTTACTGTTTAAAGTATTATAATGAAATTTTAGATATTTCTGCTTTGTTGTATGCAGTTGTACAGCATATCTAATTGAAGTCACTGTAGCCTTGGGTTTTCAAGGTAAGTTATTTGTAATTATTATGAAATTAGACAACCATAGCCATAACTTGTTTACTATATATCAATATGAATAATGGAACATGTGCACTTTCATGTGTAGGTTTATTGCATACCATGATGGGGTCACTGTGACCTTTAGTTTAGAGGTTATGGTTAAATGAGTATTGAATTTCTGGATTTTTTTTCTGAGCATTTAGTACCCTATATCTTATCAGTCATTAAAGCTTCCATGCAACTCTTGTTGAATGAAAGATATGTGCTCTTGTTTACCAAAATTACTCAATGGTTTACATTATCCCATTAACATCCAGAACTATACTAACAGATTTCTGGCCATCTTCATTCCTAGAATTTTTACTTATAATTTTTATGTGTAAGGCATTTACATGGACCTTACCCTGTCCCATTATTTGTTGACTTGGAAACTCTATATACTATTTTTCAGTGCATAGAAAATGCTTAGAATTGTCTGGCAGTACCAGTTAAGTTGCTATTTTTTTTTGATGAGGCAAAATTACATTTAGTGAAATATATGTTCAAAAAAATTGAAGATATTTTTCATCTTGCAGAATCCATAGCATATATTCCACCACCTCCAGCACCTCCAGAAGCTGTAGACCCAGTTCTTAATGCTCTTGGTGAACCCACCTTCCAGAGCATTGGCTTGGGTGGCTGGAGCCCAGTTGGCATAATCCAGAACTGCCTTGAGTATTTACATGTTACTGTAGACCTTCCTTGGTGGGGTGCCATTTGTGTAGGTAAGAATATGGTATGTTTGACTGTTTAGGAACTGAAATGATTACTCATATATTATATGAAACTTTGTTTCACTGAGTGATTGCTTTTGTGTTTTATTATGCATTTTTAAAAAATATAACATCTGTAACCATTATAGTATTTAGTGAAAATAGTGACATCAGTTAAGGATTGAAACTAAATTTTGAGTAAATAATGAGTTTTAGAAATAAGGATGAGGTAAGACTTTCAAGTTTAAGATTTAGTATTTTAGCAAATCTATCCTTGGAAATTAGGCATCTCAGCTTTAACCCTTCTGGTGCTACTGTCCTCAGTTGAGACATGCTTAGTAGAGTGCTGTTGACCTTAATAGTGGCAAGCATGGTAGAGTGCTTTTGTCCTCAATCAAGGCACATGCTTTCCAGCCACAAGTTGGATACTTTATTCACAGTAGGTATTACTGGCCATAGATGATAACCCAGTCATTAGAGGTGCTTGGAAGCTTCAGTAACCCACTAATGACCATGGTGGAGGCTGTGCACCTTTTTCAGGGACTTTCTGCTTCTGTGGCATCCACTGCTGCACCTTTGCTGCCTAATGAGTCTACCTAATGTGTGTGGTTTTTGTAAACTATGAATGGTTAAAAGAAAATCAGCACTGAATTGGTCTGGCTGTAGATATGTTTTTTGTAAACTAGGAATGTATCGGATCATAATTTTTACTTTTTCGTACCTTTTCATAAATGAGAAAAAGAAATGACTATGTTGTATATTTTGTGTACTGGGGAAGCTGAAACATTCAACTGTGCCCTGAGAGAGTTCATCAGCCTGCATAATTTGGGATTAGAAATCCAGTACTGCAAAGATTGATTTTCACAGAAGGTACATATAGCATGAGACAGTGTGGAAGTATGTCTTTGTCCTTTGACAATAGTGTGCGTGAAATCAGGTAACTGATTATATTTTTAAAAGAACAGATGTTGAGATGGTTTTAAGTGATATAAAGTTTCAAGAAAGACTGATTACATACATTAGTTTTATGAGAAGGGTTTAGGAGGTTAATGAGTATTTTAGTAGAAAGAATAAGAGTATGAGAGTAGGCTTATGGGAGGGTGTAAATGATTATGCAGAAAGTGTTATGGACCTTTTGATCACAGATAAGTTGTATGAAAATTTGTTTGATTGCAAATATGTGTGCTCAGAGTAGTCAGTTACAAACTGTGTTAGAAATATAGAATTATTATGATGCATGTTATATTTTGTATATACCATATATCAGAGAAGCCAGTGGTTGGTTTTGGAGAGATCTTGAAAGAGTAAGTGAGGAAGTAGATTCACAGGGATAATTATATTGTATTAGGTAATGTCAGTGGGTGGATATGGTTGATTGATAAGTAAAGGGTATCAGAAAAATTTTGCTGGTCATGAAGGATGCATGCAGTATGTGCATCAGTATATATGTGTTGCAAATACATACCTTTAACACAAAAATGTCCTTTCATTGTATAGATACAAGGAAAACAGGGTAGAAGAGAATATGCAAAGAAATACAGAGTAATTCAAGGAGTCCACAAGGCCCTTTTGAGGCTAATTGTGATTATAGAAAAAAGACTCATAGAATTGTGCGATAGGAATAGGAGGGCATACATATAGAACCATCAGAATACATGTAAACTTTTCTTGTAAATAAAGAGGTGCAAATAATGTCTGCCATAAACTTTCAGTGATATATTTATCAATTTTGTTCTTTAATGTATCCCTGGTGTTGCTTTCTTCTCTAATTTTCCAATCATTCCATCTAGCACCTGTCATGTTGAAGTTAAAGTAATTTCCTTACTCAAAATTAAATGTTTCCCCACAAGTTTGTATCCTTTACATTAAGAGAAATCAGACAAATCTACCCTTAAGAAGCCTGTTATCTTGAGATTATTTAATTACTTGGTAATCTTGAGTAACTTTATTGAGTTGCCTCTTTACCTTCTGTATTTAAGGTAAATGAATTTAAATCATTTAGCCAGCTCATATATAATCTGTTTCTCAGCCCTAGTATCATCTTGAATCATCTTGGTAGCTTGCTTCTGTACTTTATTCATTCTGTGTGTCTCTTTTTCAAGTTTGTCATTATAAAGGATGAGACTTAAATTTGAAAGCCTTACTTATGACTTAAATTTGAAAGCCTTACTTATGAATCTAAGAATTTTGTTGACTCGTTTTACTACTTTCATGCAATGCTTGATTGACTTTAGGTCATTAGAGATTATAAAACCTGAGTCTTCTTTATTTACTTTTTGTGGCTCACCAGAATTCATCTTGGAGTTTGCCACTGTAAGCATATTGTAGTTTGCATTTTGATGCTTTTGTGTATTTTTTTCAATTGAAAAGTTGATATATGATTTCTTATGAAGTGTGCTAAATTCTGGTTGTGATAACATTCATTATTGTAAAGTATAACTTGTTACATCATTTCCACAGCTACGGTTGTTATCCGCACGTTGATTTTCCCACTTGTGCTTATGTCACAGAGAAATGCCGCCAAAATGAATAATTACTTGCCTCAACTCCAGATCCTTCAAATGAAAATGACTGAGGCCAGGAACTGTGGTGACCAGATGAATGGTAATTATGATATTAAGGCTTATTATACTTATAGAATTTTGTCACTTAAAGGCATACATGTATTGTTCTGTAAAATGCATTTTTATACTCAATGGTGCCTTTAGTTTTTGTTTGAGTTGCTTTGAGTTTTTTATGACAAGTCTATTTTATTTCACAATTTTCATTATTTAGAATAGATTTTTCTATAATTCTTTTACTTCGTTTGACACACACACTTTATTTATTTATTGTGTGAAGATAAGCTCTAGCATTGAGGATGAATCCTTCCCTCTCATTCTATAATGTTTCCTAACATGCTGATATTGGAAATTTTCAAGCACACACTCAAGGAACTTGTGTCACCATGATTCCCTGTAGAATAGAGAGTTATTCTCACTCTTAGTGATGTGGTAAAGGAAGTAAGAAATAATATGATTTTATTTCATTTTACAGCTTCAAGATACGGCCAAGAGATGGTTATGTTTATGAAGGAGAAAGACATAAGCCCATTAAGAAATATGATTGTTCCTTTAGCACAGGTATGTCTTGAATCAAGTTTCTCTAGAATTAGCTGTAATGAGCATTTTCCCATCTTAGTATCTTATTGTTAGTACATTTTTTACATCCTTTTTTAATAGATTAGTTAGTCCCACTGACTAGAGAAACAATATCCCAAGGGTATTTGGATGGGTAGTGATGGCAATGCAGTGAGCCAGTATTATGGTGTCTTATCATGTTCCTCTCTCAGGCCCAGGCAGCTTTTCCCTTTGCTGAACTTATATATGGGTTGCTGGCATCCAGTCCACAAATCACACCCCCTCCTCAAATGTAACACTTGACAGCACATAACTCATACAGCATTTTATTTTACACTCTAGTTTTTCCTTCCTTGTACTTGCAAGTTATGGCATTACACTTACATTTAGATTCTACAGTGCTGGATTGGAATGCTGCCACCAGTTGAGGAGGGCTGGATGGTTCCCAGGGCCCCCTTGATTAACATCAAGTGACTAGAACCAATTCCTCTTCTTTGGACACAACTCCCAAATCTGGCTCTTTCCCTATTCATTTCTTTGATATTCTTTTCATTTCTTTCACTCTTTATTGCCATTTCCTGCTTAAGGGAGACAGTGTCAGGACCAGATGCAAAAGTGCTGCATCCACTCGCATACAGTCTCTAGCTCTCGTGTAATGCACCAACACTACAGCTCCCAGTCCACAACCAGGCCTTAAAGACCTTTCCATGGTTTACCCTGAATATTTCACATGCCCTGGCTTAGTCCACTGACAGCACATCGACCCCAGTATACCACACCATTCCAGTTCACTCTATCCCATGCACACCTTTGACCCTCCTGCATGTTCAAGCCCTGATCAATCAAAATCTTTTCATCCTATATGTCCATCTCCAATTTGGTTCCCCCATTCTCCTTGTTCCTTCTGCTTTTGACACATATAACCTCTTGTCAACCTTTCCTCACTCATTTTCTCTGTATGTCCAAACCATTTCAGTACACCCTCCTCAGCTTTCTCAACCACACTCTTTTTATTACCACACCCCTTTTGTATGCTTTTATTACTTACTCAATCAAATCTCTTCACCACATTTTGTCCTCAGACATTTTCTTTCCAACACACCCACCCTGCTCTACTCAATCTTATTTACAACCCACGCCTTGCATCCATATGATATTGGGACTACTATACTTTCAGATGTACCCATTGTTGACATTCCAGTTAACAATCTTTCTTTCTACATATTCTTCAGTGCTCCCAAACCCTTGGCCACCTCACTCATACTGTGACTCACTTCCACTTCTATGGTTCCATTTGTTGTCGTGTCCACTCCCAGGTATCTAAAATACTTCACTTCCAATTTTTCTTCATTTAAACTCACACCGTAACTGACATATCCCTCAACTCTGCCAAATCTAATAGCTTTACTTTTATACACATTTACTCTCAACTTTGTCCTTTCACATACTCTTCCCAGCTCAGTCCCCATCTTCTGCAGTTTCTCACTCAAATCTGCCACCATTGTTGTATCATTAATATATAACAGTTGACTTAGTTCCCAGGCCCTCTCATCCTTACAGACTGCATACTCACCTTTTTCTCCAAGATTCTTGCATTTACCTCCCTCACCACCCCATCCATAAGCAAATTAGATAATCATGGTTACATCACACACCCGTCTCTGTGATATTCGCCATGTCAAATTTAACAGTCCCTCAGTTGAACACCATTGGTCCATTTCCTCCCCTGATCTATTCCATGAAACCCAGATGTCCAAGGCTGCTTCTCCTCAGCATTATCAGATCTCTAATGTTAATCTCTATCATTATTTTTGCTCAAGTAGTGGTGTTTGTGCCTATTGTTGTACAAAAACTCCCATCACTTGCCTTGTGTATCTCAAGTCCCCTAACTTTGATTGCATCTGGCTAAAATTTCTTTACCCCCTATAACTGTGTTTTATGCTTCATGTTTTCCCTAATTTCTCCAACTATATACAACACTATGACAGTGATTGTCAACCACAAAGAATTGCTTTCTTCACTTACACACGTGAAATCTATGTAGGTGATTTTAATGTACAGCTGATGGATTGGTTAGGTTGTAACTGGATGGAATGGAACTGAAGAGTGGTGAATTGAAACTGTAGGTTTTTAACACTCCCATTTATTGACAAGAGACAGATATGGCGGCGTGAGTGCATCAGGGTATATGTTCTCTCGACACCAGCCAGGTATACACTGAGTTACCCCCCATGATGCGCCTGTACGGTGGGGGGTTGCCATGGTTACATGTAAAGTAAATGTGTATGAATGCCTACATGATTAATGTACATAAGTCTCTATCTCTAGAGTCCAAGGTTGTACTAAGCACTGGTACCTACACACCTCCCTCCCCCTTTATGCTCGTCGCACAGTCTCGAGCGGAACATTGACTCTTTCAGCTGAGGCGGGGTGAACAGTGGGGAGCACTGGGAGG
>JAUUDW010622419.1:0-11635 GCA_032361385.1 Panulirus guttatus
GATCGTCATGTCAACGTAACACTGTCAGGGGTGATTAGTGGATCTCTCTGCCCCCGGCTTTGTCAGGTCAGGTTTGAGACGGCCTGATTTCCTAAAAAGATAACATGGGTATGCCACGCCTCTGTTACCTTGGTATAAAGCCTCCCGGTACCCTTGTACAATCTTCTCTTTGTCTGCAGATGTAATAAACGAAAGTATCTAACTATGCTTAATTTCACTCTCTCCACTGGTGTATCGGGCATTCATTTCTTCATTTCTTGAACTTGGCCCCAAGCCATCGAGACTTCTGTTTTGTTTCCTCTTATCCTCATTATGTGCATAACAAGAAGGGAAAAGCTACATTTTCTAATGATACATCTACTGGAACTCGATCGTCATGTGACCGTGACTGTGTCAGAGCATATTTGTGGATCTTACCTCCCCCACCCTAGGCAGGTCAGGTCAAGAGAAGCATGATATCCTAAAAAGATTGCATGGGGAAGACAAGCCTGTAATTGCCTGGGTATGAAAAGACTCCCTACCTATGTACAGTTCGTTGTCTACCTGAAGATGTAATACACGAAAGAACTATGCTTAATTTCACTCTACAGTGGTGTATCGTATATTTATTTTTTCACAGTGAAGTAAAGGTTCTGCATATTATGAACACCAAGTATCGAATCAACACTTTCCTAAACTTGGACCCAAGCTTTCGAGACTTCTGCAATGTTTCTTAATCAAGTGTATACTAAGCAAGGAAGAGCTTGAGTTTCCTGGTGAAATTTCTACTGAAACGTATCATACTCGATCATCATGTCAACGTGACCCTGTCTGGGCAGATTTTTAGATCTCCCCGCCCCCTTCCTTGTCAGGTCAGGTCGGGAGAGTGCTTAGTTTCTAAAGATGATTGCTTGGCGAGGCCAACATTCTGGTTTGCATGGGTATAAAACCACCCGCTACCCTAGTACAATTCTCTCTGTGTTTGAAGATGTAAAAAACGAAAGAATTTACTGTGCTTTATTTTAGTCTCTCCAATGGTGTATCGTACATTCATTTCTCCAGAGAGAAGTGACACTTTTGCAGATAATGGACACCAAGTACCTCTTCAGAACCTACCCCTGAAGACTTTTGTAATGTTTCCTCTGGTCTTCATTATATGCATACCAAGCAAGGAAAAGGTGCTATTTCCTGAAGACATATCCACTGAAAAGTGTGGTACTTTATCGTCATGTGAACATGACCATGTAATCAATGAGCATGGGTCTAACCGACCCCGAGATATTCAGGTCATTTCAAAACACCGCATGATTTCCGAAAAAGATTGCCTCTGGAGGCCATGCCTCTGGCTTCCCTGTATATAAAACCTTCCTCTACCCTTATACAATTCTGTCTCTGTATGAAGATTTAATAAACGAAGGAACTATCTGTGTGTGATATCACTCTTTAGTGGAGTACCGTTCATTCATTTTTTCAGAGTGAGGTAAAGGTTCTGCTGATTAGGGACACCACGTATCAAATCAACACTTTCCTAAACTTGGACCCAAGTCGTGTCATCGTGACTGTATTAGCGCGAATAACGGATCTAACCGTCCCGGCCTTTTTAGGTCAGGTACGAATATCGTCTGATTTTCAAAGACGATTGCCTAGAAAGGCGACGCTTCTGGTTTCTCTGGGACTAAAACCACCCGTTAAACTTATACAGTTCTCTCCATCTCTGAAGATTCAATTATCGATCGAACAAAAAGTGCTTAATTTTACTCTCCAATGTTTTATCTTGCATTCATTTCTTCAGAATGAAGTGAAGGTTCTGCATATAATGGACATATAATGGGTATTTACCCATTCAACAATTTCCTAAATTAGGACATTAGTCTTTAACACTTTTGCAGTGTTTTCTGTCGCCTTCATAATGTGCATACCTGGCAAATGGAGAGGAGGCGTTTCCTGATGACATCTCTATTGGAACATATGGTGTTTGATCTCCATGTCAGTGTAACACCGTCAGGGGTGATTATTGGATCTCTCTGCCTCCGGCTTTGTCAGGTCAGGTTTGAGACGGCCTGATTTCCTAAAAAGATTACGTGGGTATGCCACGCCTCTGTTTACCTTGGTATAAAGCCACCCCTTATCCTTTTACAATTTTCTCTCTGTCTGAAGATATAATAAACGAAAGTAACTAACTATGCTTAATTTCACTCTACCCATTGGTTTATCGTACATTCATTTCCTCACGGAAAGGCGAAGGTTTAACAGACAATGGACACCACGTACCAGTACAATACTTTCCTGAACTTGGCTGCTAGCCATCAAGATTTTTTTTCCTATCATCCTAATTTTGTGCATACCAAGGAAGAGAAAAGCTAAATTTTCTGATGATATATCTACTGGAACATGTGGTGTGACTGCGTCAGAGCATATTTGTGGATCTTGCTTCCCCCAGCCTAGTCAGATCAGGTCACGAGACAGCATGATATCCTAAAAAGATTGCATGGGGCGGACAAACTTGATTGCCTGGATATAAAAAGACTCCCTACCCATGTACAATTCGTTTTCTATGTGAAGAACTATGCTTAATTTCACCCTACATATTTGTTTCGTATATTCATTTTTTCACAGTGAAGTGAAGGTTTTGCATATTATGAACACCAAGTATCGAATCAATATTTTCCTAAACTTGAACCCGAGCTTTCGAGACTTCTGCAATGTTTCCTCTCGTCTTTATTGTATACCAAGCAAGGGTGAGGTCGAGTTTCCTGGTGAAATCTCTACTGAAACTTATCATACTCGATCGTCGTGTCAACGTGACTCTGTCTGGGCAAATTTGTAGATCTCCCCGACCCCTTCCTTGTCAGGGCAGGTCGGGAGAATCGATGATTGCTTGGCGAGGCCAACGTTCTGGTTTGCATGGGTAGAGAACCACCCGCTACGCTAGTACAATTCTCTCTCTGTTCGAAGATGTAAAAAACGAAAGAACTAACTGCGCTTTATTTCAGTCTCTCCAATGGTGTATCGTATATTCATTTCTCCAGACTGAAGTGACGCTTTTGCAGATAATGGACACCAAGTACCTCTTCAGAACCTACCCATGGAAACTTTTGTAATGTTTCCTCTGGTCTTCATTATATGCATACCAAACATGGAAAAGGTACTTTTTCCTGATGACATATCCACTGGAAAATGTGGTACTTCATCATCGTGTGAACAAGACCATGTCAGCATGGATTATGGGTCTAACCGACCCCGAGACTTTCAGGTCATTTCAGAACACCGCATGATTTCCAAAAAAGATTGCCTGCGGAGGCCACGCCTCTGGTTTTCTGTGTATAAAACCTCCTCTTACTCTTATACGATTCTTTCTTTGTATGAAGATGTAATAAACGAAGGAACTATTTCTGTTTAATATCAACACTTTCCTAAACTTGGACCAAGCTATCGAGACCTCTGCAGTGTTTCCTCACGTCTTTATTAAGTGCATACCAAACAAGACAGAGGCAGCGTTTCCCGGGGAAATTTCTATTGCAACTTATAATACTCGATCTTCGTTTTAACCTGACAATGCCGGGGCAGATTTGTAGATATCACCTTCCCCTTCCTTGTCAGCTCAGTTCGGGAGTCTGCCTGATTTCTTAAGATGACTTTTTGGCGAGGCCAAGATTCTGGTTTGCATGGGTATAAACCCACTCCCTACTCTTGCACTATTCTTTCTCAGTCTGAAGTTGAAATAAACGAAAACACTAATTATGCTTAACTTCACTCTTTAAAGTGATGTATTGTACAGTAACTTCTTCACGCTGAAGTGAATGTTCGACAAATATTGCACCCCACATACCCCATCATCACTTTCTTGAACTTCGATTCCATCCTTCGAGACACTTTCAGCGTTTCCTCTCGTCTCATTATGAGTATAACAAGCAAGGGAAACCGGCGTTTCCTGATGACATCTTTACTGAATCATGTTGTACTCGATCATCATGTCAACCTGACAGTGTCAGGGCGTAATAGTACTAAGCAAGGAAGAGGCACAATTATCTGATGATTATATGGCACTCGACAGTCGTGTAAACGTGACCGTGTTAGCGCGAATAGTGGATCTAACCGTCCCGGCCTTTTTAGGTCAGGTACGGATATCGTCTGATTTCCAACCCAGATTCCCTGGAAAGGCTACGCTTTTGGTTTCCCTGGGACTAAAATTACTCGCTAAATTTGTACAGTTCTCTCTATCTCTGAAGATTCAATAAACGAAAGAACAAAAAGTGCTTATTTTTACTCTCCAATGTTGTATCTTGCATTCATTTCTTCAGAATGAAGTGAAGGTTCTGCAAATAATAGAGACCAAATACCCATTCAACAATTTCCGAGATTTGGACATTAGCCTTTGAGACTTGCAGTGTTTTCTGTCTCCTTCATAATGTGCATACCTAACAAATGGAGAGGCGGCGTTTCCTGATGACATTTCTCTTGGAACATATGGTGTTCGATCGTCATGTCAACGTAACACTGTCAGGGGTGATTAGTGGATCTCTCTGCCCCCGGCTTTGTCAGGTCAGGTTTGACACGGCCTGATTTCCAAAAAAGATAACGTGGGTATGCCACGCCTCCCGTTGCCCTTGTATAGTTTTCACTTTGTCTGAAGATGTGATAAACGAAAGTAACTAACTATGCTTAATTTCACTCTCTCCATTGGTGTATCGTGCATTCATTTCTTCACGGAAAGGCGAAGGTTTAACACACAATGGACAACACGTACCAGTTCAACACTTTCCTGAACTTGGTCCCTAGCCATAGAGACTTCTGTTTTTTTTTTCCTCTCATCCTCATTATATGCTTACCAAGGAAGAGAAAAGATACATTTTCTGATGATATGTCTGCTGGAACATGTGGTACTCGATCGTCATGTGAACGTGACTGTGTCAGGGCATATTTGTGGATCTTTCCTCCCCCGGCCTAGTCAGGTCAGGTCACGAGACAGCATCATATCCTAAAAACATTGCATGGGGAGGACAAGCCTGTGATTGCCTAGGTATAAAGAGACTCCCTAACCATGTACAATTCGTTCTCTATATGAAGATGTAATACACGAAAGAACTATGCTTAATTTCACTCTACAGTGATGTATCGTATATTCATATTTTCACAGTGAAGAGAAGGTTCTGCATATTATGAACACCAAGTATCGAATCAATACTTTCCTAGAATTGGACCCAAGCTTCGAGACTTCTGCACTGTTTCTTTATTAAGTGTACACCAAGCAAGGGAGAGGTCGAGTTTCCTGGTAAAATCTCTACTGAAATTTATCATTACTCGATCGACGTGTCAACGTGACCCTGTCTGGGCAAATTTTTAGATCTCCCCGCCCCCTTCCTTGTCAGGTCAGGTCGGGAGAATGCTTAGTTTCTAAAGATGATTGCTTGGCGAGGCCAACATTCTGGTTTGCTTGGGTATAGAACCACAATTCTCTCTGTGTTTAAAGATGTAAAAGACGAAAGAATTAACTGTTTTCTATTTCAGTCTTTCCAATGGTGTATCGTACTTTCAGCTTTCCAGAGTGATGTGACGGTTTGCAGATAATGGACACCAAGTACCTCTTCCGAACCTAGCCATGGAAAGTTTTGTAATGTTTCCTCCATTCTTCATTGTATGCATACCAAGCAAGGAAGATGTGCTATTTCCTGATGATATATCCACTGGAAAAGGTGGAACTTGATCGTCTTGTGAACATGACCGTGTCAGCATGGATTATGGGCCTAACCGACTCCGAGATTTTCAGGTCAGTTCAGGAGACGGCATGCTCTACGAATGAGATTGCCTGCGGAGGCCACGCCTGTTTTACCTGTGTATAAAACCACCCCCTATCCTTGTACAATTCTTTCTCTGTATGAAGATGTATCAAACGAAGGAACTAACTCTTCTTAATATCATTCTTTAGTGGGTATCGTGCATTCATTTTTTCAGAGTGAGGTAAAGGTTCTGCCGAATAGGGACACCACGTATCGAGTCAACACTTTCCTAAACTTGGACCAAGGCTTTCGGGACCTCTGCAGTGTTTCCTCAAGTCCTCATTAAGTGCATAAGAAACAAGACAGAGGGGGCGTTTCCCGGGGAAATCTCTATTGCAACTTATTGCAGATATTGCATCCCACGTACACAATCAACACTTTTTTGAACATCGACCCCAGCCTTCGAGACATTTGCAGTGTTTCCTATCGTCTCAGTAAGTTTAAAAGAAGCAAGGGAGAGCGGCGTTTCCTGAAGATATCTCTATTGGAACATGTTGTACTCGATTATCGTCTAAACCTGATAGTTTCAGGCCGATTAGTAAATCTCTCCATCCCTGGCCCTGTCAGGTCAGAGACGGAGATCGCTTGATTTCCTATGAATATTGCCTGTTGAAGCCACGCCTAAATTTTTTACTATTCTCTCTGTGTCTGAAGATGTAATAAACGAAAGTATTAATTGCTCATTTCTGAACGGTGAATTGAAGGTTTGCAAATAATGGACGCTAAATACCTCTTCAGAAATTTCCTTAACTTAGAACCTAGCTTTCGAGATTTTTGCAATGTTTACTCTCGTCTTCATTAAATGCATACTAAGCAAGGAAGTGGAGCTATTATCTGATGATATTTCTATTGGGTTATATGGCACTCGATCGTCGTGTCAACATGACCGTGTTAGAGCAGATAATGGATCTAGCCTTCCCGGCCTTTTTAGGTCAGGTACGGATATCCTCTGATTTCCTATGAATATTGCCTAGAGAGGCGACGCTTCTGGTTTCCCTGGGACTAAAACCACCCGCTAACCTTGAATAATTATCCCTCTCTCTGAAGATATAGTAAACGAAAGGACAAAACGCATTTAATTTCACTCTCCAGGGGTGTATCTTGTTTTCATTTTCTGAGAATCAAGTGAAGGTTCTTCAAATTATGGACACCAAATACCCTTTCAAAACTTTCCAAAACTTGGACCCATGCCTTTGAGACTATTGCAAGGTTTCCTCTCGCCTTCATAAAGAGCATAACTAGCAAATGGAGAGGCGGCGTTTCCTGATGACATCCCTATTGGAACATATGGTGCTCGATAATCATGTCAACGTAACATTGTCGAGGGTGATTAGTGGATCTCTCTGCCCCCGGCTTTGTCAGGTTAGGCTGTGAGACGGCCTGATTTCCTAAAAAGATTACGTGGGTAAGCCACGCCTCTGTTTACCTTGGTATAAAGCCACCCCTTACCATTGTACAATTTTCTCTCTGTCTGAAGATGTAATAAACGAAAGTAACTTACTATGCTTAATTTCACTCTCTCCATTGGTGTATCGTGCATTCATTTCTTCACGGAAAGGCGAAGGTTTAACAGACAATGGACACCACATACCAGTTCAACACCTTCCTGAACTTGGCCCTTAGCCATCGAGACTTCTGTTTTTTTTCCTCTCATCTTCATTATGTGCATAACAAGGAAGGGAAAAGCTACATTTTCTGATGATATATCTACTGGAACATGTGGTACTCGATCAACGTGACTGTGTCAGGGCATATTTATGGATCTTACCTCCCCCGGCCCAGTCAGGTCAGGTCACGAGACAGCATGATATCCTAAAAAGATTGCATGGGGAAGACAAGCCTGTGATAGCCTGGGTATAAAAAGACTCCCTACCCATGTACAGTTCGTTGTCTATCTGAAGATGTAATACACGAAAGAACTATGCATAATTTCACTCTACAGTGGTGTATCGTATATTCAGTTTTTCACAGTGAAGTGAAGGTTCTACATATTATGAACACCAAGTATCTAATCAATACTTTCCTAAACTTGGACCCAAGCTTTCGAGACTTCCGCACTGTTTCTTTATTAAGTGCATACCAAGCAAGGGAGAGGTTGAGTTTCCTGGTGAAATCTCTACTGAAACTTATAATACTCCAACGTCGTGTCAACGTGACCCTGTCTGGGCAAATTTTAGATCTTCCCGCCCCCTTCCTTGTCAGGTCAGGTCGGGAGAATGCTTAGTTTCTAAAGATGATTGTTTGGCGAGGCCAACATTCTGGTTTGCATAGGTATAGAACCACCCGCTACGCTAGTACAATTCTCTCTGTGTTTGAAGATGTAAAAAACGAAAGAATTAACTGTTCTTTATTTCAGTCTCTTCAATGGTGTATCGTACATTCATTTCTCCAGAGAGAAGTGACGCTTTTGCAGATAATGGACACCAAGTACCTCTTCAGAACCTACCCCTGAAGACTTTTGTAATTTTTCCTCTGGTCTTCATTATATGCATACCAAGCAAGGAGGAAGTGCTATTTCCTGATGACATATCCACTGAAAAATGTGGTTATTTATCGTTATGTGAACATGACCATGCCATCATGGATTATGGGTCTAACCGACCCCGAGATTTTCAGGCCATTTCAGAACACCGCATAATTTCCGAAAAAGATTGCCTCTGGAGGCCACGCCTCTGGTTTCCCTGTGTATAAAACCTCCCCCTACCCTTATACAATTCTTTCTCTGTATGAAGATGTAATAAACGAAGGAACTATCTGTGATTGATATCAGTTTTTAGTGGAGTATCGTTCTTTCATTTTTTCAGAGTGAAGCAAAGGTTCTGCTGATTAGGGACACCACGTATCGAATCAACACTTTCCTAAACTTGTACCCAAGTCGTGTCATCGTGACACGATTGCCTGGAAAGGCTACGCTTCTGGTTTCTCTGGGACTAAAACCACCCGTTAAACTTGTACAGTTCTCTCTTTCTCTAAAGATTCAATAAACGATCGAACAAAAGGTGCTTAATTTTACTCTCCAATGTTGTATCTTGCATTCATTTCTTCAGAATGAAGTGAAGATTCTGCAAATAATGGACACCAAATACCCATTCAACAATTTCCTAAATTTGGACATTAGCCTTTAACACTTTTATGTTGTTTTCTGTTGCCTTCATAATGTGCATACCTGGCAAATGGAGAGGAGGCGTTTCCTGATGACATCTCTATTGGAACATATGGTGTTCGATCGTCATGTCAATGTAACACTGTTAGGGGTGATTAGTGGATCTCTCTGCCTCCGGCTTTGTCAGGTCAGGTTTGAGACGGCCTGATATCCTAAAAAGATTACCCGGGCATGCCACGCTTCTGTTTACCTTAGTATAAAGACACCACTTATCCTTGTACAATTTTTTCTCTGAAGATGCAATGAACGAAAGTAACTAACTATGCTTAATTTCACTCTCTCCATTGGTGTATCGTGCATTCATTTCTTCACTGAAAGGCGAAGGTTTAACAGACAATGGACACCACGTACCAGTTCAACACTTTCCTGAAATTGGCCCTTAGCCATCAAGATTTTTGTGTTTTTTTTCCTCTCATCCTCATGTGCATACGAAGGAAGAGAAAAGCTATATTTTCTGATGATATATCTACTGGAACATGTGGTGTGACCGCGTCAGAGCATATTTGTGGATCTTACCTAGTCAGGTCATGTCACGAGACAGCATGATATCCTAAAAAGATTGCATGGGGTGGACAATTCTGTGATTGCCTGGGTATAAAAAAACTCCCTAACCATGTACAATTTGTTCTCTATCTGAAGAAGTATGCTTAATTTCACTCTATAGTCATGTAACGTATATTCATTTTCTCACAGTGAATTGAAGATTCTGCATATTATGAGCACCAAGTATCGAATCAATACTTTCGTAAACTTGGACCCAAGCTTTCGAGACTTCTACAATGTTTCCTCTCCTCTCTATTAATTGTATACAAAACAAAGGGAGAGGTGGAGTTTCCTGGTGAAATCTCTACTGAAACTTATCATACTCGATCGTCGTGTCAACGTGACCTTGTCTGGGCAAATTTTTAGATCTCCCTCCCTCCTTCCTTGTCAGGTCAGGTCGGGAGAATGATTTGTTTCTAAAGATTATTAATTGGCGAGGCCAACATTCTGGTTTGCATGGTTATAGAACCACCCGCTACCCTAGTACAATTCTCTCTCTGTTCGAAGATATAAAAAACGAAAGAATTAACTGTGCTTTATTTCAGTCTCTCCAATGGTGTATCGTACATTTATTCTACCAGAGTGAAGTGACGGTTTTGCAGATAATGGACACCAAGTACCTCTTCAGAACCTACCCATTGACACTTTTGTAATGTTTCCTCTGGTCTTCATTATATGCATACCAAGCAAGGAAGAGGTGCTATTTTCTGATGACATATCCACTGGAAAATGTGGTACTTCATCATCGTGTGAACATGACCGTGTCAGCATGGATTATGGGTCTAACCGATCCCGAGATTTTCAGGTCATATCAGAAATGCGCATGATTTCCGAAAAAGATTGCCTGCGGAGGCCACGCCTCTGGTTTCCTGTGTAAGAAACCTCCCCCTACTCTTATACAATTCTTTCTCTGGATGAAGATGTAATAAACGAAGGAACTATCTGTGTTTAATATCATTCTTTAGTGGAGTATCGTTCATTCATTTTTTCAGAGTGAGGTAAAGGTTCTGCTGATTAGGAACACCACGTATCGAATCAACACTTTCCTAAACCTGGATCCAAGCTATCGAGACCTCTGCAGTGTTTCCTCACGTCTTCATTAAGTGGATAAGAAACAAGACAGAGGGGGCGTTTCCCGGAGAAATCTCCATTGTAGCTTATGATACTCGATCGTGTTTTAACCTGACAATGCCAGGGCAAATGTGTAGATCTCACCGCCCCCTTCCTTGTCAGGTCAGTTCGGGAGATTGCCTGATTTCTTAAGATGACTGCTTGGCGAGGTTATGACTCTGGTATGCCTGCGTATAAACCCACCCCCTATCCTTGTAAGATTCTCCCTCTCTGTCTCAAGATGAAAAAAAACAATAATCATGCTTGATTTCACTCTCTAAAGTGGTGTATCGTCCATTAATTTCTTCACGATGAAATGAATATTTTACAGATATTGCACCCCACGTACCCCATCAACACTCTCTTGAACTTGGACCCCAGCCTTCGAGACATCTGCAGTGTTTCCTCTCGTCTCAAGTGTAAAGCAAGCAAGGGAGAGCGAAGTTTGCTGATGATATCTCTACTAGAACATGTTGTACTCGATCATCGTGTCAACCTGATAGTGTTAGGGTGGATTTGTAAATCTCTCCACCTTTGCCTTGTCAGGTTGGAAACGGAGATCGCTTGATTTCCTCTGAATATTGAGTAGGGAAGCCACGCCTATATTTTGCATGGGTGTAAAACCGCCCAATACCTTTGGACCATTCTCTCTTTTTCTGATGATGTAACAAAAGAAAGCATTAATTGTTCATTTCTGAACGGTGAATTGAGGGTTTTCAAATAATGGACACCAACTACCCCTTCAGAAATTTCCTGAACTTAGAACCTAGCTTTCGAAACTTTTCCGATATTTACTCTCGTCTCCATTAAATGCATACTATCTGATGATATCTCTACTGGATTAAATGACACTCGATCATCGTGTCAACGTGACCGTTAGTGCGAATAATGGATCTAAACATCCCGACCATTTTAGGTCAGCTATGGATATCGTCTGATTTCCTACGAAGATTGCCTCGAAAGGCTACGCTTCGGTCTCGCTGGGGCTAAAACCACCCGCTCACTTTGTACAGTTCTCTCTCTCTCTCTCTCTCTCTCTCTCTCTCTCTCTCTCTCTCTCTCT
>JAUUDW010622430.1:0-19227 GCA_032361385.1 Panulirus guttatus
TTGTAGAACTCTAAAAGGTTAGTTGCATGTGACCTTTCACTAAAACCATGCAGTTGCTCACTTAGAAAATTTCTCCTAGATAGTAAATCATCCACCTGCTTTCAAAAAATCCTTCCTGGACCCTTATATATCGCTCTTGTAAGTGAAACTGGTTTGTAGTTCAGTGGCTGTTCCCAGTCTCCTTTCTTGTATAGGTATGTAAGTTTTTTGAGTACCTTGAGTACAGTAAATTTTCACAGGGGTCATGGTGTACATAGTGTTGTTTATTATGTCCATATAGTTCTGAATTATCACAAATACTTATTAGTTTATGAAATTTCCAAATTGGAATAAGAATGCCTTTTATGATTTTTCTGAAGTATGTTCTTAAATTCAAGACTAAAACTAATTTCCAAATTGGAATAAGAATGCCTTTTATTATTTTTCTGAAGTATTTTCTTAAATTCAAGACTACAGACTTGAGAGGAAAACTTTTTTCAGATAAAACAAGCTTTTCATGGTTGATGAATGGTGTTACATTTATCAAAGTTCTTCATGCTTGAGCTGGTTTTTCATAAGCAGATTGAATACTTTGCCAAATCAGTTTTCCTGAATGCTGTGTTTAGATTTTTGTGTGTCGGTGTATGGGAATGATATGTAGTACCAGTCTCAACATGAACAGAATTTTTAATAAAAGAGTCTCTTCTTTGTTGTGGTAAGGTACAGGCTCCGAAGATTTTCCTGCGCCTCCTGCTTCTCTCACTTTTTAATCTGAATTGCTCTATAAAACAGTTGGAGTGATAGGTAAGTTTGAACTTGTATCATGTATGATGAAAGTGCTATGTATGAGCCAAGACCTATGTAGTATCTGATTGGAGAGCAAGGGCTAAACAAGTAGATATGTGATTTTTTTTTATGTTTTTGATTTGTATCTGCATTTTCATCTAACAAGACTCATGGTAGTGAGGTAAAGCGAGAGCTTTTCTAGCTCACATACTGCTACATCAGTGAAATAATTTTCACTGAAATTGCTTTTTTCTTATTTTCAGACTCCAGATTTGGAAGCAGTTGCAAGGGTTTAAGGCCAATATCCACCCACTGGAGGGCCTCAGGCATCATTACTTAGGCTCAAACTTACCATTTAAACTATCATTAATGCCCATACTTCCCACAAAAAGCGTCACTTATACAAGCACAGTCATGAAAAGTAACTCAGCTGAAGAACTTTCAGTCGCAAATTCTTTCATTGAAGGAGTTATAAAAGTGTCGCTTGGAAAAGTTTATGTTTTAGACTCTTTCATTGGTAAAAATGTGTCACTTAGTTTAACAGGGCCTTGTGTTCTTTTAGATTTCCACTTACAAGAATCCAGTATATCTGTTAACATACCAAGTGGGCTTGTTTGGCAGATGTATCATGAAGATGAATATGATGTAATAACTTGTTACGGGTTATGTGATGAATTATTAAGGCCACGTGATGTTGAAGAAGCAACCATATTCAACATTAAATGGTGTGATTTTTATGCCAGAACTGGAATTGAAAAAGATGATTTATGGTCAGGTGTTCAAGACCAGTATCAAACAGCTTTAACAGCCAAATTGTTTGTTATGGAACTTCCTGTTGTTGAACAAGTGACGATGATGGTAACTTTGATTAGAGTAGTTACTGATAACCAGAGCCAAGAGGAGTGGAAGTCAAAAATTCAGGAATGGAGAAGGTGCCGTAGAGTGTCTCTTTTAGATGCTGCCTCTAAATGTAACTTGAAGAAACTAATAAAGGAACGGGAGCTCATATACTTGCAGACAGTGAAACAGTTCATCAGTAACAATGCAGATGAAGTAGGAGGAATATCTCTCCTTCCTCTATTTGGATATATAGTCACAAGTAAGGAATGCATTCTTTTACAACTTTCTTCATCATTCCTGTTGGTAGCTAGAGAACAGTTTCTTGTAAGTTAGAAGACACAGGAGTCTAAAGATTGCAATAAAAGAAGGGAGGTCAAAAAAGACAATAATGAGGTTGAAGGTAGGAAAGGCACCTGGATTGGGTGGGATTACAGCTTAAATGTAGAAGTATAGAGGAGAAAGTGTGATAGAGTGGGTGTATTTGATTTGTAATTTAGCATGGGTGCAGAAGACTGTGCTTGAGGATTGGGTGAAAGCTATTGTTTTTCCTTTGAATGAAAGCTTTTATTGTTCCTTTATTCAGAAGAAAGTTTCTTAGGCTTTGTGTAGCAGTTACAGGAAAATAAGTCTCTTAAGTATACCAGGAAAAGTGTAAGCAAGACTATTGATTGATAGAGTGACATAAGTGACTGAATGCAGAATAATTAAGGGACAAGATGGTTTTAGGGAAAGTAGGGGATGTGTGGATCAGATTCATATGGTTAGAATGACAGTGGAAAAGTATCTAGCGAAAGGTAAGAAGCTGAATGCATATTTTATGGATCTGGAAAATGCTTATGACATAGGCAAGTAGAAAGTTTTATGGGATGTGTTAACTGATGAACTGGAGTTCAGTGGTTACAGAGACTCTTGTGCTATAGCCACCACCTTGAAGGAGTTCCTAAAGGGAGCAAGCATCAGAGATATAGCTAGATAAATATGTAATGATAAGGATGTATCGGGAAGGGGTACAACTTCTGAGAGCCTACTACAGAGGAACAAAGGCATGTGTAAGAGTGGATGGAGGGTAGAATGAAAATTTTGGTATGAATGTAGGTTTGAGGCAGGGCTGTGTGATGTCACCATGGCTTTTTAACATATTTATGGATGGAGTGATAAGAGAGATGAAAGAGAAACTAAGGAAAAGGGATGTAGCAGTGAAGCGTGGTAGGATAGTGTGGTGGCTCATGACAAACCTGTTTGTGAATGTTACTGTGTTGGGTGCTTAGAGTGAAGATGAGCTGCAAAAGGTTGTAAGTGTGTTTTATGTAAGTAAAAGTAAAGTAATGGTGTTTGAAAGGAAACAGAGTGAAATTATAAACGTTGCAAAGCCCTATAGAGTGAGAGAAAAAAGGGCAGTATACTTTGTTATAGATGTTGGGGGGAAGTGAGAGAGAGAGAGAGAGAGAGAGACTGGAAGCTGTGAAAGAATTTAAGTATCTGGGAGCTGTCTTGGGTAAGTTTGGTGATGTGGAAGGAGAGATAAGGGAGAGAGCAGTACAGAGTATAAGAGTCATTTGGTTCCTTAATAGAATAACAAAGGGTAGAGGTGTAAGAATGGAGGTGAAGAGAGGACTAAGGCACAGCATAGCCCTCCCAACCCTGACTTATGCAGCCAAAACATGGACATGGAATGAGGAACAGAGGTCAAGAATCCAGGCTGTGGAAATGAGCTATTTGAGAAGAGCATGTAGTGTGACTAGCTGGAATAAACAAAGAAATGAAAGGGTGTGAGACTTGGTATGATGGGGAATGCAAAGGGAGTGAATTGTGGAGTGGTAGAATGGGTGAAACATAATACTTTGAGGTGGTTTGGGCATGTGGAAAGAATGCAAAACTGGGAGTTTACAAAGAGAGTGTATGATAGTACAATTAAGAGGTTTGGTGTGAGTGGAAGATCACCTGTGACATGGGATGAAAAAAAAAAATTACCTGCAATTAAATACATAGAGCAATCAGTATTTTCCCGATTACCAACATCAAATTAACTGCCAACATCTAAACAGCGTATCCACAAATATACACTGGTGATATGTGTGTCTACTTGTGATTGAACACCTTCCTATCACTTTTCCATATTTATGACAGATTTATTATGAATGATGTGAGGCCGATCAATTAGGAAGCAAATACCCTAAACGAAATTAGATATAAGTAGTAGGTAGGAACATTAGACAGAAGCAGTAAGTAATAGTAGGTAGGAACATAAGGTAGGAGCCTCCGGAAACACTACACTAGAGGTGCCTTCTGCCAGTGGATGTTAAGGGTGAAGCACTAAGGGGCTAAGAAGCAACACTGAAGTCCCCCAGTTTGGAGACTTTTTCTGTGGCCACCCCCTTTAGGAAGTTCCCCAAGGAAACAAGCATCGTAGATATAGACAGAATTAGTTGATAAGAGTATGGAATACAAAAAAAAAAATAATCACATCATTCAAAGTTTATTTCAAACATCAAAACTTGTTTTCCATGTAATTAGTAATGCTTGATGTAAAATAATGCATCTATTGTACCTTATAACCTACTAAAATTGGATTTTATGGTATGGATTACTGTTGCCTTTCTAAACAATTATAAGTCCATTCATGAAAGTTCTTCCATATACCTGTTATAACTTTCTTATAAACATTGTATTCTTCCAATATATTGCAAACCCTATATTTTTCAATCAACACAGGTACAAGCTGGAACATTCACCTATATATTCTTCATGAGGTAAAGATTCTTATTGTTCTTTTCACATTTTCAAAGTGCATCTTAATCAGTTAGTACAATTGTTTCCCATATAAAAGAATCACAGTAAAGTGCTTACCATAACAGTTTCAATGAAAATGTTGTACTGATATGTAAAATATCAAAACAGCTGCCCTTTCACTTTTCCGAACTCCATCAATAAGTTTTGAATTAATTATGTGTAATGGCACTAAAAATTTCAAAGATTACTTGTAAGATGAATAAATCATAAACTGTCACAACAGCCATGAACAGAGCTCCCTAGTCAACATAATCAGTGTTATCTAATTATTGTAAATCACAAATAAAACATTCATACATAAGTACATTATCAAAATTTTCATGTTGAACTTTCAGGTGTTCGTCTCATCCAAGGTTAGGAATGGGACCTCAGGGTTAAAGCGTGGTATAATAAGAGATCTCCATGCCCATCTTAATGCTGCTAATATCAGAGGAAGAGACAGCAATCCAAGGAGTCCACCCATTATATAAGAAGCCAGTGTTAGTCCACTAACCTCATTTGGCACATATTCGCACAACTTCAAGTCTGCAAGAGAAGAATGTTTCCATCAACACATAGCATTATTATTCTAAACAGTAAAAAAACTATCTCTGCATTAACATTTTGAAGTAATAGCAAGTATAACTTGAGCGTCAGTAGGAAACGTGCTTTGCTTTTAAAGACACTATTTTGCCTGTCTGGTGAAGTCACATAAAAACTAGCTTTAAATCCATCTCTTTGTGGAAACCTAGGAAGCATTCCTCTTTTCTTGTTAATTTCCACTTGACCTACATTGCAGTCTACTCTCCCATTTAGCCACTTGCTCTCACCATTCAACCATAGTTCAGTTCTGCATGTAGCTAGTTCTTGGTCAGCATACTTTAAATCTTGGGGTTATATTTGAATGAGCACATTTTCTGAGTAATTTAACTTTAGCTGTTTTCTAATAAACATCTCCAACATGAACTTTTTGGCTAAAATACTCAGTAGTTATACAGCATTAATCGGGGCCTATGGCTGATGATCACTTTAATCTTGATTGCTACAATTTCAGGCATGGGTGTCTTGCAAAATTCAGTCAGCGGGCAGTTTTCCTTGCTTTACAGATGCCTGTGAGAAACCCCTAAAATTCTTCATCAAAAGGTGTCACTTTTCTTTGTTAACACAGCAACACACTAATCGTCTTCATTCTGCACACATCAACCCTTTGATTAAGCACTGCACAGAACTGCATCAAATGTCGTCAGTAAGACCACTAATGAAAGCACTGTGAAAGATAAAGTGCACCAAAGTGGGGGAAATGGTTGGGACTGTATCCAAGATCCTCAAGAAAGAGGGTGACAGCATTGATGACTGATTAGTCAGGTTCTTTGATGTTTGCATACCCCAAGGTGAAGTGCCTAAGAACTGGGAGAATGCATGTATTGGGAGATACTAAGGCATATTCAATTTACAAAAGTTTGAGCATAACTGGTAAGGTGTGTGGAAGGGAGGTGACAAGAGGGTGGTGGCATGCACAAAACATCTGATGGGAGGAGCTATGTGGCTTTGAAAAAGGTAAATGCTGTGTGGACCATGCATTTGCATTGAAGAATTTGTGTATGAAATACTTGGAGAAAAAGAGGGAATTGTATATTAGAGACTTGATTGAGGTGCCAAGTGGAAGGTAAATGAAAGTTACTACATGCAAAGAAGTGTTTTTAAATGGGATAGCAAGGCATGTGTGCAAGTCACAAGGAAGGATGCAAAGAGATTTATTTAACTTGTTCATGGACAGGGTGGCAGTAAGAGGTATAAATAAGGGTTTTGAAGCAGGAGAAGGTCCACAATATGCAGGTGGGTGGCATGGAAGGTGAATCAGTTCCTGTGTGCAAATATGTCTCTGATGGCAGACTGCAGAAAGAAACTCTAAACTGGTGACAGAGTGTGAGAGAATGTGAAAGAAAGTTAAGAGTAATTATAAACAAAGGTAGGACAATAAGGTGCAGCCAGGGTTACCTTGCTACTAGTACCAACAATCAGATTTTACCACAATAGCAGGGCTAGCATGCAGTGTTCACCAATTGTCATGGTTTTTAAGTATACTATTTCCACTGCTATGCTTTTTCATAGTTACCGGTCAGAGATTCATCTAAAACTGACCTTAACAATATAAACTGTTTATCTTAAATGTTTCTTTAGTTGCTCAGAGAGAGAAGGTATGAAAGTTAGTTTAAACGGGGTAGACCTGGAGGAAGTAGAGTGCTTTAGGTTCTTGGAAATGGACATAGCAGCAGATGGAACCACTGGGGATAAAGTGAGTTGTAAGATCCCGGGCACATTAAGGAGCATCTGAATGGAAGGGTCCATTTCCGTAAGGATTACGTTGAATATGTTTGATGGTTCATTAGTCCTGTCAGTGTTATACTGATGTAAGTCTTAAGTTGTGAATGCAAAAGAGGAAGAGGGTGAACATATTGGAAATAAAATGCCTGAGGATATGTGGTATGGGTAGGTTGATCATATAAGGAATGATAAGGTCAGAGAGTGGTAGTACATGCAGTCTGACTGAAATGGCCAATCAAGGTCTGCTGAAATGGTTCAAGTATATGGATAAGATAAGCAAAGAAAGACTGACTACGACAATCCATGTATCAGAAGTGGAGGTAGGAAAGGGGAGACTGAGGAGATGGATGGAGTGAAGATGGCTTTTGTGTACAAGCCTGAACTTTCAGGACAGTGACGTGTGTATTGGATATACTGATGTGAATATATGTGGCATATCAGAGATTGACAGGCTTTCAATGAGTCAACATAAACCATGCAGTAGTCTGCAGGGACTGGCTCTGATTTTGGTACATTATACATGACAGCTAGTGTGTTGTGTGCAAATGAGGTCAATGTTCCTTTGTTCTTGATGCTACCTCACTGATGCAGGACAGCATTTAGATGTTAAAAAAAAATATACCCTTTTTTTCAAGTGTACGTGAATATGCATTTCTACTTAAAAAAATCTTCATATAACCTGAGGAATTGTAGATCTCTCCTAAAGTAATAGATGGGCCACAAGTAGATTCAGAGAAGCCAATCACACTGCGACTTCGGTCAAATGTGACACACAATCCCTCTAATATTACAGCACCTAGAACAGTAAGAGAAAATAAGTTCAAGTTAAGACTTCTTTCTGTTACCTTATAAGTGAAGCCATGGTTACAACTTTCCTTACACCCAAAACTAATTTTGCTTGTTTTACAGACTGTTTAATTAAATCCATCAATGAGAACATTTCTAGATATCTAAATTGCTGTAAAGTACAAAATGTAAATGTGTCAGAAAAAGATCGTTTCTCATCTTTTCCTCAAAGAAATTTTTCAGAGTCCCTGTCTACTAAAAGTATGAGTATGAAGTAAATATTACCCTGGCAGTGTTTAAGGTTTCATTACATGTTACTGTTTAATGAAATCATCACTACCAGTAATTCTAACCTCTCTATCTCATATACACCAAGTAAGACACCATATAGTACTACTCAATATATATGACAAGCAAAAACTCATTCTTTAATATAAGCAATCACTTTTGCTATATACAGAAAAAATTCATAGTAAACAAAGATAAAGATACATCCTATGATAAATACTTCTATCTCTATATCTATATCTGTATCGCTAATGCCTATTCCCTACAGGAACTCCCATCAAGGGTGGCAATGGCAAAAGAGTCTGCATTTATCACTGTCTTGCATTCCTCCCTCGTATACACCATTTCACACATTCTTCCCTCATTTCTCTCCCTCCAATACTCTTCCACTCTGCTTCCCTGCATCAAAGGTGGTTTTCCTCTCACATCAACTCCTTTAATCATACTATCATAGACTCTCCTGATAAACTTCCCATTTTGCATTCTTTCCACATGCCCAAACCACCTGAAATTATAACTGTTTCACCCACTCTAAGTGCTTCATATGCTCTCAATCAAACTGTTGTACAATACAATAGTTTCACTAATTCAAACTTCCTCAATGTCACTCCAAAGAAAAAATAATTGTGTTATATCTTCAATGCCATTCTCATTTACAAAGCAGATTAAGTGTACACAGCAAGTCATTCACTTATTTATTCTAATCCTCTGTTCATGATGCTATTCAAAGTCTTTCCACACTACACTGTTTTCAAGATACCACTTTGTCCTCTCAAATGATTCAAGAGAAAACTAATGTTTCCCTTAAAACTTTGACCTTCATAAACAGAATGTTTCCATTGCACACAATCAATAGTTCAGTGCCTGGCATCCATATGTGAAGTATTTTTATTCTTTAATGTATCATAAACTGCATCTATCCAACTCCTTTGCTGTTTTTTCTCCTTGTATCAACCATATTAAAACAGATATTTACAACCCAATCATCTATCATGTATTCTTGTATGTCCATAACATCTCAAAAGGCTTTCATCCAAGAGCTTTTCTGAAAACAACTTCAAGCCACATATCTTGTTTTCATTCCATATTTATTATCCTAATTTCAAGAGTAACAAGTTTCTTTAATCAAAGGCTAGCAGAAAATATATCAGTCTTTACCATATAACATGAGTATCAAGTTATGATCCTTAAAGAGAGAATGTGTTGGGCTGGTCAGAACATGAAATGCTTGAGAAAGATTCTGAATGTCTCTGAATTCTGATGAAACTGTATGTGGAACTGATGAGGCATTCAAAAAAAGTAATACAGACGAATGTTTAGAACTTAGTATACGGTAACCAAACTGTCTGATGAAGAATTCCCATGCTTCTATATGTCAAGACATTATAGAAAATTTCACGTATAGCTTACCTAACACAGTTCCTGTTTGTGACTCGTTGATCCCCAGCACCCAGCAGTCTGTGGTGTCATTGACAGCATCTGGTGCAGGGCGCAAATAAGACTGAGGTGGAATTGTGATAGCAAATGCAGAGTTGTTATTGTTAGCTAAATGTACTGTAATGTTAGGAAAGGCATCCCAAGCCTGGCAAAGAAAAAGTTCTTTTAGTGTTCACAGGATACACATAAAAATTTGCATATTCTGGATAAATTAACATATTTCACGTCATTCAATTGATGATACCTTGGATGAACCATTCTTAAAAGGCTGAATTATTTATCATAAATTTAAGGCTCTGTGTCTCATCTCAGAATCTTAAGATATGATGCTTAGACATAACTCTAATTCAAAGTTCATTGTCCTGTGATGACAGTTACTTACATACCACATCTTAAAACCTACACAATAAATTATCAAAGCTTTACATCAGCACTTTTACTACCATTCCAAAGTTTGCATTCAAATCACTCAGTCATCAATGTAATGGCTCTGTCTCTCATGATTATATGTGTTTTCAATCCAATGAGAACATATACTGTTTCTTTCCCTACACCTCAAAGCTTTGGAACTCTAATTTCTCATGTCTTTCCCAATAACTATGACCTGGCCCATTTTAAAAGATTTTTCACTTCCTCCAAAATTTTTAAATACTTTCCTTGTCTCTTCTTTTTCTTTTTCCTAATCCTCTCTATATTTCAATTAAGGCCCAGCCTTAATGTGGACTTTTGTCTGTGACTGGAACCTTTAAGAAAAAAAAAATATTGTGTACCTCTCAATACTTTTTTTTTTTTATACCTAACTGCTTCTTCCCCTTAGCAAGGTAGTATCAAGTACAAACAGAAAACAAACAGCCTCATTCTCATACATCCAACCTCTAGCTCTCTCATATAGGGAATCAAAGCTTATGTTTCAAATCTTTGCTTTTCTAAATGTAAAAGGTGCTAGCCTTATGATCCTCTGGCCAGCAAACTTCTTCATTTCCCAACCAAAATTCCTGTGGCAGCGGTGGCTCCAATTCAGAAGTCTGAGACTGTATTTCTGTCATTACAATCTTGAAGACCTGTTAAAAAGACCTATTTCAGATCAAGAACATAATTCCTCCCCATCATTATATGATATGACTATTATGCCACTTCACCTATTTATTTAAGCCTCAAAATTGCATTATATTTTCATAGCTTGTACAAGAATGTATTAAAAACAAAAAATTATTCACCAGCTGTCTATTTGTATTCAAGTCAAACAATGCATCAAACAGCAGAAGGAATGGTCAACTGGATGATAAGTGTCTTCAGGAAAGAGAAGGAAGGAAATCTATTCATAATGCTACACATTAACCAAAGCAAAACTTTCTCAAAGCAGAGGAGAAGAAAAACTATTAGTTCCACCCATCCTCAACAGCAGACTACATATCAGCTGTTTGACTTCTTCCACTGTACTCATAATGCAACTGAAATCATATCAGACAATGACTCCTGTCATGAATGCAACCTGAAATGTCAAAATTGAAGGATGCTATTCCTTGCTACAAAGAGCTTTACAATGATAAGAAAAAAGAGCACAGCAATCAAAAGCAGAGTCCCATTTCCTACCAAGACATTCTCCAGTATAGTATAAAGACACCTCTGGAAGAAAATGATGCTGACAACCCATAGAGGTAAACCCTCATCCTCCCAGTAACCTCTCCACTCCTCTTTAGCACACTGCTGCAGCATAAGTTCACACAATATGTATTATAGTTCCTGGTTAGTAAATTTAACTGGTTTTAACAACCCGTTTGATTATCATTCTCCATAGTTATGCATGAAAATAACTTTATGGGCAAAGTGTAATTTAATTAGTTCTGAATCAGAAAATCTCAATGGGAAAATACGTTCCATTATACTATATGACATCTATTTCAATTTTAGGTTTTCAGGACCACTACCCAGAAGTATTTTAAAGCATCTGTCACTATTACATCTCCCAATTTTCCATGGGATAGATCAGGTACATACAGCCTCAAATCACTTGAACATATCCTCAAATTATTCCCAGTGTCAAAGTGAAACATGAGTGTACACACATAAGTGCTTCTTTTTCACTTTGCACTCAAAAATGACTTATCCTCTCCATTCAAACTACCTATATGCTAAAAATGTTCCTACTTTCTTTGATCTTAAGTCATCCTTCTGGCATCCTTATCTGGAACAGTGTACTTATAAAAACAGGAATAGGTAAAAAAAACTGTTAAACTAACTATACATGCAATTTATATTAAAAAAAATAAACAACAAATACATACCTCAGATGGTAATCGCAAATTGGATGTTCCTGAGTCTATGATACTCTTGTCTGTGTTGTACTCTACACAGGGCAGGGTAAGTATTTTTCCACCAATATCCAGTGCTACCACTAGGACTTCATAAAACCATGCTCTTCTGATGGGGCTGGTAACAGTGGGTAATGGACATGAACCAGTGGCAGATCCTGAACACCAAAACAGTTTAACTGTCATTATCATAAACTAACACTATCATAAAGAAAATTGAGGCCCTTTAGGATGCACAAAGTTATTCAGCTGTTAGGTATAACTGGGTAAATTACAAGTGTATTCACATTTATAAAGTATTTGAACACATGAACAACCCCAGAAGCCAACGTTTTTAAACCATAAATAAAGAGCTCGGTAAAATTCATATTACCAAGCATTCATTACAGATCAATCAAAGGAGTTGTTTTGAGATTTATTAAGGTGTTATTATGGCTCTCTTCCTGGATATTCTTAATATTTATGATTTCTTAAAAACTGTATTACGGTATGAATGAATTTATTACATATAACATTCCCTTCAAACAAAACCGACGAATTCACAATTTCCCAAGTGTTTTCCTTCCAAAACTCAAGGTGTGTGAGATCCTGTTGCATACATTAAAAGACTAATTCACTGTTTTGAACATTAGCTCAAGTACATATAACTATGCCTTCAGAACTAACCAATAAACAGCCGTCCAAAGTGATGAAATGTTCCTTCCTCTCTGGAGGGTCCACACAGTTCAAGAGTAAAAATGTTAGCTGCTTGGTTTCGGGCAACAAGTCCATCAAACCATGGGATAACTACTCCCTGAGGCTGAGCTAATGCTGGGAAGGCCAGGCCCACAATACCCTAGAAAGTGGAAGGCTGTTTTATGAATTTGAGTCCAATTCCTTCCACATGTAAGTGGATAAATAGAAAGCCTCTTCAAAAACATAAAACTGAGCTATGCATAAGTACTATATGTAAGTACAGTATACATCAATACATGAAAAGCCCTACAACTTAGAGCTTACTTGTTCAAAGCATTCATTAACTGGTCCGATGCCTATTACACCCATATGGAGAAAGACTGGATACCTCTCAGGATCTAAAACTAGGTAGTTATGAATACACCTTGTGCATGTATACTGTGGGATCCAATGCACAAACAACACATGTTGGAGAAGTACCTCTTTTTATGATATGAGAACACACTAGAAGTCATTAAAAATCACAGATATAGGAAGACATCAGCTAACAATGAACTCCCTGGTACCATGAGGAAATATTCATACTAGCAAGGTTTTCCTGTCAAAACTTTTTTTCTTATTACCATTACTTTGTTGTCTATAGTCTCACAAGATGAGATGCAAGTCCTAGCAATGAAAGAAATAAAAATTCAACTGAAAGAGTCTTAAGTCACCTTCATCACTAATAGAACTCTGGTTACCAGGACGTACATTTGAGGCACTCTTCTAAATCTAATTCCAAATTTCAGGATGAGGTCTCATCAATCATTGAGGAAACTATGTCATGGGTCTGTTGTACATCACAGGCCTCCTGTAACTATGGAACCATGTTTCAGTTGCTAAGCTAAGCCAAACGATGCCTTCCTCTTTCTATTACATACCTATGTAGACTCCAGACAATGATTCATTTTCTTGACTTGGTGTGTCACAAATATCTATGGGATTGTAGGATCTTACCAAATCATCCCCTGTGTTTGTGGATATCTAAATATCATGATATGCAAGTGCCTAAAAGTCATTTCATGGTGAAATATTGATTTGTATTCTTTATTTCTTTTTTCAAGTACCTACTTGTCTTTACTTTTTGGTAAGGTAGCATCAGGATCATATGAACTATGGTATCAACTACACACATCCAAAATCTACTTATGTACAATGTACTGAACCTAGAGATTACCATCCAGAGCCAAGCTCCACAGACTACATGCTTTTTCTTGATTAATTCTCACGCCCTGCTCCTGCCAAATAATGAGAAGTCATCCACACCCCACCAAAAGACCACATCAATGATGCATTCTATCCAATTCATTCCTTTCCCCCTCCTGAATTTTCAGGCCCTGATACACAATCATTACCTGTTACTTTCACTTAATAGCTTTTTATGATTTTTAGTATGAGAGGCACTCTGCACAAGAACTAGACAAGCAACAAGTGGCCAGAAATGTAGGATAAAGGAAGCTGTAAAAATGATATCATCATCAAGATTTCAAATATCAAAATTTCAAAACTGAGATAATAAGACTATTCAACAAGCCATTACAATACTGTACCTGCCACTGTGATTTGTTGACATAAAAATTTTCTGACTCTGTGATGAGTGCCAGGTCAGTTACAAGGGGCACTATGCCAGGCATACCAGAAAACTTCACAAGGTCACGTCCCAAATGGCCTGTCCAACTACCCTGTAAAACAATATAAATATCTATTTTCATATGTATACAATATTTATAAACATGATTGATTATAAGAGAACCAATAGTTGCCTGCAAAAAACGTTTGAGCACAATAAGCCATTAATGTAAAAATTCTTTCAGGTGATTCTGTGCCTGATGAAGGCAAGTTTCAAACAATAATATTAATCAAAATTTGATATGTCTTCTTTCACTGTATAACAAAGCAACACAAGGAAACAATTTCTCACAGAGATCAGAGGTGATATTGGGAAAGGTCCAAGTACAGAAGGTAACAGAAAATAAAACAAAAATGCAAAACAAGTGAAATCAGTAAATTCCCAAGTTAAAAAAAAAGCACTACTGGCCAGTTGAAGTGCCTTTATGACACTATCATGAACAACAGACCAATGAGGTCAACCCTATCTAATTCTCTGCTATTCAGGTGCTTTTAAATGCTCAAGGGTTTTGTTTATGGTAAAGAAATGTACAAGGTAAAATAGTACATAAGACAATACTGAATACTACTGTACTGTACAATTACTAGCAAAACCAAAAGAAATAAATATATTGGAGATAATTCAGCAACCCTTTACAAGCAAAATTAAGCTTACAGAACATGTGGACTATGATGGAAAGCTTGAAGAACTTTAATATGTAATCTTTGTCAATAAATAAGGAAATTAAAAAACATACTAGGACTACAACTTTCATGATTATAATGGAAGACATGGTGTAATTAAATACACAAGACTCCCACCACATATATCAGCAAGGAATGCCTAAAAGATATGTGACAGCTCATCCATGAAGGATGGACACTTTTCAGTGTTTTGCAAAATTAATTTCAAACCTGCCTGAATTGAGTACAAAAATCTCTTAAAGTAAGACTAGACAAATGGCTAAAAGCAGTTCCAGTTGAACCCAAGTCTGACAATAATGCACTGTGCATGGTGGCAGAGAATAACAGTATTGCTAAAGAAGTAGTAAATGTGTGAAGTGCTATACACTAGATCTGTCTCGTGGCAAAGTCTTTTCATAGATACAGATAGACAGGAAGGTATGGTTCAGTACCAATCCCAAATCCAAGATACTTGAAATCTGAGCCATGCTCCATTTATATTATTCCTGTTTGAGGCTGTTCAGCATGGCTTATACAGATACTATACATGAAGTATGAAATATGTACATAAAGACCATGATTTACCTATCAAAGTACCTTTTTTTTTTCAGCCTTTTTATAGAGGAGATACGATAAATAAAGTCTCAGCTGTCATGTATATTGTACTGAAACCAGAGCCACCATCCATGGTTATGCCCCACAGACTATTCCATGGGTTACCATGAACACTTTCATATGCCCAGGTTAAGCCCAGTGCCAACATGTAAATTTCCATGTACCACATCCATCCCATTCATGGTGTCGCATGCAAGCCTCTCAGCCTCCTGAATGTTCATGATCAATACAAAGCGGCCATGCTGGTAAATATTCAGAAGCATACAAGACAACCCTAAAATGAATTTTTACATACTTATTTGTTGTTGCCAATTCTTACAGAAATCTATTTGGCAGTTTTCATTAATTTCAAGTCATATGTGTGCATCAGTAACCAGAAAAAGTCCAGGTATACAAAATTTCTTCAAGCTAATGGAAGGTTCGCCAGATTAGCCTCTTTCCAAGACATTCCAGCTATCTAAGTTACTTGATGTAGGATTGTCTACTGTACTCCCTTTTACTAAAAGAAGTGCATGGCTGAGGCCTTTCATTTGTGGGATGTGGGAAAAAGAGAGAATAGAGTCATGAATGAGGAAGAATACTTGATACTTTGAATTTAAGGAAAAAATGAATAGGGCAGCATGACTAATGTACCACAGTATGCATCACCAAGTAAAGTGAAAGGCTTTAAAACAGTCACAAGACCAAAGTATGGTGAAAAGACAAAAGGAATTATCCATCAAGTGGAATGAAAGAAATTACTTGTAGTATAACCTGCAATGATCAAATTTTAATGACATGAATACAGTTTACTCTATTTCAGTGAAAAACACAGGATATAATATAGATTAATATCAAATGGGTAATGCAATGGAACTTACCTGAGTATACATCACCTTAACATCCATGCCTAGGTCAATATATGATGATGAGTTTTGACTTGCAAAGAAAGTGTCAAGATCATCATGTGGAGCACCTGCTATGGCCAAATTGCTGCTGCCTGTGTCCACTAGTACATTAAACTGAAACAAAAATATGGAGCAACTTGATAAATCAGCATGAAAAACTAAAACATCAAGAGTGTAAATGGGGGATATGAGGTTGATACTAGCATGAACATCAATCATTACTTGTGCCACATCAAGTTCAAATTATTAGAAAATTTGTACATATTATTTTGTATATTCATGTATTACTTTCATCACTTAAATTAACATATAATAACATTACCATATCAAAAGGTACTGTAATTCAAAAGAACTAATTTCTCTCCAGAGATGGTTTGTCTCATGAAATATGAGATAACCTTCATAATCTTTGGGGATTACAAGCCCCTAACCCTCTGAAGTTAATGTCTCTCACTCTTTGCTAACCATCAATCAGCACTAGCTAGACAATGCAATACTTGGCAAGCTGCTGCATCACATGATTACTGTGTGGCTGTTGGCAACTCTAGGTGGGCCGTTCTGATAGCTGTTTATTTCCCTACAACTCAAAGCTTTGGAACTCTCAACCTCCTCATATCTTTCATAATAACTATGACCTTGCACATTTTATAAGACAGGTTTTTCACTTCCAAAATTTGTACATACTTTCCCTTGTCTTTTCTTTTTCCCTTTCATAATCCTCTGTATACTTCAGTTATGGCCCTGTCCTGATGTGGATTTTTGTCCATGACTGAAGCCTCCAACATAAAAAAAAAAAATCAATGAAAAGTAAATCTTTTGCCATATGACGATAAAGAATTATGTCCAGAAATAATGTCTACAGCCAACCTTTTGTGGAGGTGTACCAATTTCAATTTCTGTGTAGTATCCATCACCAGGTTTTCCAAATAGGTTCCAAATCTGAGCTGAGGTAGGTGTGGAGGTAGTGATTGGTGGGTGACTAGCTGTGTAGTGGATACTGATGCACAGAAGAAGAGACACTGCGCATTGGCTCACTAACAGATGATGGATACCCAATGTCATCTCATTTAGATGGGTTCTGCAAGGAATGAAACTAGAGAAAATTCCACACTCTACCTGCACACAATATTTGATGAATCACTATCATCTTGTGGACAACATATCACATCATTATCTAAAAATCAGAATAGCACAGCATAACCACAAAGGTGTGTTCCATCTATTATGATATAAATACTTAGCTGCAGTCAAAACTACATAGAAAACAAATTTTATGGGATAGCAGGAATCACTGTGGAGAATATATTTGGTGGAGATCAATAAATTATTCTACAGTATGAAAGGCTATAAAAATCTGGGAAAATATGGGGCATTAAGTATTGTTAAAGTAAGTGAAACATAGGATACCTAAATAAATCTTATGAAAACCTCACATACTTTACCCTTGCAGCTAAAACTTACCTTAATTTCAACCTTATTTGAAAATTTTATGTTTGTTTGGTGTCATGTTTACAACAGGATGCTGGAAGGTTTCTGTATTGATGTGCTTGCAGACATACAAATGCTCTGGAGTGACAAAACAAGTTCCAATGCACATACTTCATCATCTGGTGAGATGTAGCAGATAGCAATAACATTAGTATGTTTCAATTACCACTGAGAATTATGTTCAATCTCAGCTGCTAGGTGAAATTAGGTGAGGTTTTTATGCATTTTTGTTGATTTCTAGTAATGTTTCAAATACTTTTCCATAAACACTCTACAATTTCTTTGATCTTCATAAACTTCCCCATTATCAATATACTTATTACTGTAGGATAAAATAGAAAAGAACATTGGTCATTCTGCAAACATACTAACACCAGTTGGTGAAATTATATCATGCCAGTATTACTGATTTTCCTTTAATTCCACCATATAATTGGATTTATTGATTTTTCTGAAAAACAAGTTTTTGTACATTATATGATTCATATCAATTCTCATGACTGAAAAGCATGATTTTACTTTTGCTAAAACATGTTGTCAAAGAGTTCTCACTCACTGCAATTTTGAAGTGCTTAGAACACATTAAGTTAAACAGTCAAATCAATCTATCTTACTTATCCCCATACCTGGGTGAAGGGGGCTATTCCCTTCACACTCCCTAACCTTAGTACACCTCAGCATGTCACAGCTTATCCCAGCATAATCAAAAGTTAAATAAGATTTCAAACAGATCTAGTAATAGTAAGGCTCACAGGAAAAAAAAACAATATTGGCATCCTAGCTTTTGACCCATCCATGCCAATACTGTATCTTTGTAAATTTGACTGCAAAACAACTACTAAAATAATCAAAGATCCCTATATGATGCTCCTCTGTTGTTATTCTCCACAATGAGCCTTAACATTCCATCACTATTCCACTTCATACAGTTATGGCAATAAAGCACAATTTTACATGTATTTCCATAATAATCATTAACTTCCCAACAAAGAGATCAAATTTCTACCATTTCATTAATTAAAAGAATTTCATATTGGTTCATTTAGATAATTCAATGGACCAAAATCATGTACTGTAGTGTAGAAAAAGCACAGAACAAAGGGATTTAGATGGAAACCACATAAATGGATTGCTTACTCTAAACAGAAGTGATTCAGGAGAGTGCTGACAAGATATGAGGACCAAAAAAATCATAAGAAAACCGTAAAGGGGAAAGATCACAGAAAATGTGGTTACTTAACATGAAAGTATTTGAAACAGTTCTAGAAATCAACAAGAGTTATAGAAACCTCACTAAGCTTACCCTTTATTTGAGATGTACATATTTCATTGTTAGAATATACAAATGTCAATACCTTCTCCCTCCCTTAATAAGGTCACGAATGTATGCAAAAAGTGGTTCATTGAGCTTTGCTGGCTGGGACATCTGCACACACATAATATACTAAACTCCCAGCAACTGTATCTGAACAGACAAAAACAACCACATATCTTTCTAAAAAATATAAAAGTATGCTGACTTTCAGCTGCAAAACAGGAAATTTGAGAGGTTTTCATAAGTTTTATTGAATTCTATGTATGCCTAACATTATTCTACAATAATTAACACAATATAATCCCTAAACATTATAGTAACCCTTATCATTGCCTTTTATTTTATTGCAGCATTAAGCATTTTCATAATTTCCATGCAAAAAGCTCTTCAATAT
>JAUUDW010622442.1:0-11635 GCA_032361385.1 Panulirus guttatus
TGAATTATACTTAACTGCTTTTACCGCCTTCACATGGTAGCATCAGGAAGAGATGAACAACCTTATGTGTATACATCTAGTGTGTAGTTCATGTTAAGTACCAATAATTAGCTGTGAATATACATGAATATTGCCTACAGATTTGTTATTTTGTATGTGAGATTTTATCAAACACTTGTATTACTTTTGTCTAGGGAATTTGAATAGCACTAAGTACTATTATGTTCAACAGGTGTGAACAAAGGACCTCTGCTGTTGGAAGAATCAGTCATCAGTTAGTATTTCGGTGTTCCTTTGTAATCAATTGGCCGAAACCTATCACTTTTTATGGTTATGGCTTCAATAAAAAGAATGCTGAATTAGCAGCAGTTGTGAAGGCTGCCGAAATGCTTTACAATGGTATGAACATTTACTTTCAAATTTATATATTACTTGCTTTTGTTATGCATTTTATATCTCATGAAGCTTTTTGACAGTGATTACATGATGGAAGATGTCATACAAACATTCTGAGTGAACGTTACAGATGATAGTATCATAATTCTGTGTAAATTGATCAGATATGTATTCCTAGTTTTGAGGTGTTGACTGATGACAGTCAGCAATGTGAGTTTTATCTGTATTGTTAAGTTAATAATGAATATTTTTCTGCATTAATCCATAATATATATTTATAAGACCGTCCACAAGATATCTCTGTGTTTTCTCCAAATCCATAAATACCACATAAAAATCCTTCTGTTTAAGTAACTTACACATTCTTCAAAGAAAACACTGATACACACATCCTCTACCACTCCTAAATCCACTTTGCTCCTCCCCAATATGATGCCCTGCACATGCCTTCACCTTTTCAGTTACCGCTCTCCCATATAACTTAACAGGTGCACTCATCAAACTTATACCTATGTAATTCAAACACCCAGTCTTACGACAGTGACTCTATACATGCATTCTGCCAGTCCTCAGGCAATTCACCATGATCCACATATACACTGATAGTCCTAACTAAGCAATCAGTAACACAGTCACCCTCTGTCTTAATGAATTCTATTGCAGTACCACCCACTCCAATTGCCTTGCCATATTCAACTTAGGCAAGGCTTTCACCACCTCTTCTCTCTTCACCAAACCATTTTCCATGTTTCACTTGGCAAACCTCCTGACCCAGACTCCCTACATCTGCCACTCTATTATCAAACACATTCAGCAGTCCTTCAGAATACTCACACCATCTCCTCACCTTATCACTTTCTGATATCACTTCCCCATTTGCTCCCTTAACCAATTTTCCCATTTGTTCTCTTGTTTACCTCTCACAATTAACCTCCTTCCAAATCATCTTACTGCCCCTGAAGTTTACTGATACTCACTCACCCCAACTCTAATTTGCCCTCATTTTTAACCTCTGTACCTTCCTCTAGACCCCCTGCCACACCCTTTTGTGCATCTCCCAATTATTTTCACCATTTCTTTGTATCACCCACACACCTCTCTTTACTCTTTCCCACCACTCACTTCCTTTTCTCACCAGCCTACCCCACCATCCCTTCCACATGCCACACATTTGTCTTTCACATGCCAGCACTGCTTCCCTAAATACCACCCATTCCTCACACACACACACGCACACACACACACACAGATACACATATATTTTTTTTCTATTTTTATACCTGATCGCTGTTTTCCATATTAGCAAGTTAGCACCATGAACAGATGAAAAAAGGCTGCACTTGCTTACTTCCCATCTTTACTAGTCATGTGCTACATGTTCCTGGTCTACCAGCATGAGGTTATGCTGGGAGTGAAAACATTTTATTTAGGAAGATTTTATCATTGGGAATGCAGTCTTTTCAAAGAGCTTCTCACTCCAAAGGAGTCTACATTTCCCTTCTTCTGGAAGTAGCACTGCCTTGGGCTGCAGGATTAGGAAGGGCAGTGAGTGAGGGGATGAATGAAGAAATGAAGTTGCTAGTGAAAAAGAACAGGGAAGGACTGCAAATGATTGGAAGATGTATAAGAGAAAGTGGCAGGAGGTCAAGAGGACAGTGCAGGGGTTGAAAAAGAGGGGAAATGAGGGTTGGGGTGAGTGAGTGTCAGTGAAACTTAGGGAAAATAAGATGTTTTGGAAGGAGGTTGATAATTTGCAAAAAACAGGGAACATGAAAGAACATAAGTGAAGGGGAAGTGGTAACAGGTATTGATGAAGTGAGGAAATGGAGTGAGTATGTTGAAGAACTGTTGAATGTGACTGGTGATAGAGTGGCAGGTGCAGGGTATTTAGGTCAGGTTGGCATGCAAAGTGAGAAAGTCGTGGAGTGTTTTGGTGAAGAGAGAAGAGTTGGTGAATGCCTTATGTAAAATCAAATGTGACAAGGCGACTGAAGTGGATGGTATTGCTGTTGAATTTGTAGAGAAAGGGAGTAACTGTGTTATTGATTGGTTAGTTAGGATTTACAAAGGATGTATGGATCATGGAAAGGTGCCTGAGGATTGTCGGAATGCATGTATGGTGCATGGTATAAAGACGAGGGGGATAAAGTGTTCAAACTACAGAGGTGTAAGTTTGTTGAGTATACATGGTAAGTTGTATGGAAGGGTATTGGTTGAGATGGTGAAAGCATGAACAGAGCATCAGACTGAGGAGGAGCAGTGTAGTTTCAGAAGTGATGGAGGATGTGTGGATCAAGTGTTTGCTTTAAAGAATGTGTTTAAGATATACAGTACCCTTGGAAAGTCTGAGGAATGGGTATAAGAAAAAGAAAGACTTTAATTTTCTTTATTTTAGTACTTAGTGTGGCCACCACGTGCCTTCAAAACAGCTTGTATGCATCGCGGCATGGATTCAATAAGGTTTGTGCAGTAGTCAAGGTCAATTCTGTTCAACCGATGTCTCTGATGGCTTTGAGAACGCAAGGAATTGAAGAGGTGTTCCTTTTTTTGAAGTGTAAGCTTCATGTGTAACCACAGTTCCTCGATGGGATTCAGGTCTGGAGAATTCCCGGACTGTAATTTTCTTTATTTTAGTACTTGGTGTGGCCACCACGTGCCTTCAAAACAGCTGTATGCATCGTGGCTTGGATTCAATAAGGTTTGTGCAGTAGTCAAGGTCAATTCTGTTCAGCCGATGTCTCTAATGGCTTTGAGAAGGCGAGGAATTGAAGAGGTGTTCCTTTTTTTGAAGTTTAAGCTTCATGTGAAACCACAGTTCCTCGATGGGATTCAGGTCTGGAGAATTCCCGGGCCATTGAAGGACATTCACCTGATTGTCTGACAACCATTTCATGACCTTCTTTGCCTTGTGGCATGGTGCACTCTCGAGTAAGGAAGTTGCTGCCATGGATCTCATAAAAATTCATCATATGGTCACGAAGTACTTCAATGTAGCGGTCTCCATCCATTGTGATGCTCTTAGGAAGCACATGAAATCCCCCACACCCTAACTCCACTGAAGCAACCCCAAATTATGACTTGAGTCTGGGTGTGAAAGGAGAAAGCTGAGAGGGAATGTGAGTAAAAGCAAGGTTATTAGGTTTAGCAGGGTAGAGCGACAGGTTAGTTGGGGGTGTGTGATTGAATGGAGAAAAATTTGGAGGATGTGAAATGCTGTAGATACCAGGTAGTGGACATGGCCGCAAATGGAGTGATGGAAGCGGATGTGAATCATAAGGTAGGGGAGAGGGCGAAGGTTCTGGCAGATGGTTATGAATTGTAGTTAATAAGTTGACTTGTTCCCTTACTGAGGAAGTGACTGACACAGGTAAAGGAAGGAGTCTGCTTGTTCAACATGCTCAACTCTTTTAATTTCCCACACCACTAGGTGATGTTGGACTGTTTCATGTGTTTTAGTTTGATCATTCAATAAGATTTCTTTGTAGCACATGTATAGTTGCTTTTTCCAGAGTTCCTTGTAGAGGTTTGTGTTAATGGGGCAGGAGGCCTAGCTGCATTAACCTTTTGATGTAGAATATGATTCATTTCAAGTCTGCTGGGTGGAGTCCCTGGAAATTTCGTAAGGAAAAAATGATGGCAAGCATCCTTGTTGGTCTCACTGTAATTGCCCCATTTAGTTTCTGCATCATTCATAATAAGCATCTCACATCAGAGATACCAAACAGGCCATTGTCCACAGTGACATATTACTGATTTGGTAACTGACTTATATGTTTTGACATTTGGTCCTAGGTGTTGAATCATCATTGGGATGGGGGGCTTCAAAACCAGGACTTGTATGCTACAATTGATAGATGGTATTGGTATTGGAGGTAAGTTCTTGTCAAACATATCAGCTGAAATAAGGTCAAGCATATTCTGACTCTGTGGAAAAATCCACAACTTCTGCTACATGTAACTATCTCATTATGATGTCCTCTTGTGTTGATCTCATTAAAATCCCAGCACAATACAATTGTGGCACACAGTACCTCATTCATATGTAAATTAAGTTGTTAATATGTATATGTGTATTTTTGTGTGAGGCACTAAATATTAAATATTAGAGTTACTGTTCATCATAAAGCATGGTTTTAAAAAAATTTGATAAAAATATGTAATAGTACTGGGTTTTGTTTCCATTTTGTAGCACTTCAAATGTTCGAGGTATTCATCAAAAAAGTTGTTTTTGTAATATTTCTTTTAGGGTTGTAAGAAATCCAAGTTACTTGCCTGATTGGCTGGTTGACTCTAATAGTTGTATTTAAATGTGTTAGTAAGCCTTTTCTTCATGCAAGGGAGATCTTTCTTGGGGTAACTGAATTGAATACAGTAGTCTGCTACTGGTAATAGTATTCATTAATGATTTTCTGTTTTTGATCTTCATGTAATTGCTGGACTTTCATGGAATTAGATGTGTAATGTATCTTTCAGATAACTGCATTGGCAGGGATGGTTATCCCAAAACAGTGTCTCAAGAGGAAAGAGAAAAGTTGCTTCAGGCATGGAATCTCCCATCCTCTGTTACTGTGCCAACTGCTATCATGGATGAAGGCTGGGACCTTTTGTGTCAGTTTCATATGGTTTGTATCTAGTTCTTCATTTATTGCATACTTACAAGTTTTCTACTCATACTTTTAATAGCAAGAACAAGTGTTTTATTTGGGTTTTATCAGAGTGCTTTATCATTTGTACCCTCAAAAGCATTGTTGTCTTTCATGGCATTTTTTGTTCTGCTAACTTATTAACAGAGTACTTGTATGTTTATAGGCATAGAGACACCTGCTTTTCAGGCTACTTAACCATGCACATTCCCATTCACACTCATCCTACGCCCATACCTCTTCCCAACATATGCCCTCCCAACCCAGGCACAATGCCACCTAAAACAAGTACACTCTCATATCCAGCCCACATATCCACCTATATCCAGTAGACAATTGAATGATGGTTGGCTGTACATATCATACACGCTCCGAATCATATTCGCATTGTAGAGACCATTTGCTCATGGTGGGGTGGGGGGGGGTTCAGTTACCAGTTTGCCCCCAAGATGATGTGTTTCCATGATGATGTACCCCCTCTTTTGTGAACCCATTTGCTGTGGTTGTGATAGCAACATCAAAGATAACTTATGGTGAATGCAGGATGTAGCTCTAGCTACACCTTAGATTTTGCACCTGAGATATTGGCAGGGAATAAAATGGTGAAAGTATTAAGAAATGGCAGCACATGAAACTAATGCCAAACAATGAGCCAATTGTTTTTGAGTATATGGATCAGTAGCTATCAGAATGTCCAAGGAAAGTGTATAATATTGTATCTACTCACTGCTAGACTGGCCCTTTGATTTACTGAAATCCCTTCTGCATGGGGTTATCTTTATGTCTAAAGCAGGTTGCACTGAATGAGTTATTCATCATAAAACATGAGGCCAGCACATGTTTGTTTACAGGATTCAATAATCAGTCAGTAATCCATCCAGCCTTATAATATCACTCTGCAGAGGTGAGGTGGAATTGACTAACCCTCAGCAACATTCATTTATGCTTAGTTGCTGGCTTGTATTGTCTTTTTATTTTGACTTATGGCCATACAGGAGGAGAGATGGGTACTGTTTTCTTTTATTTCTTGATTTTCTATGACATGAATTATGTGTTTTGTTGTACTTTGAGAGCTCGTGTACTTAGAGATGTACTTTGAGATGTCACTACTGCTAGGTGCCCCAGGATGGCCCCAGTTTTATACTTTTGTGATAGTTAGCTTAACCAATTTTTTTTGTATTTTCTTTTATATAAGAGGAAGTCTAATGTCTCAGATGTTAAGCAAATACAACAGTGAAAATCAAAGGACCACAGTAAAAGTGATCATAAAACAGCAGAGAAATGTCTGGATTGTAAGTTTCCATTTGAAACATGCTTACTAGCGTATTGTAATTTATTCCAGGATGGGGAGTTCTTGAGAACCGATGTAAACATGCATATAAACTTTAGAATTCTGAACAATATCTTTTGGGCTTAGCATAGAGAAACAGAGATTTTGACTTGGTTATCTCAACCCATCTTAACCAGACAAAATAACTACTGTAAGGTGGTAGGGTTGGTTTATCGCAAAGGTTTTCTGAGCAAGCAGATTCAAAAGAGGGATGTTTCAAGCTGAGTGTTTTTGGTCATGATGTCTTTATCACTGAGTAGCGTATTTCTTAATTTGGGAAAATCTTTGATTGTTCCAGATCAGAGGTTCATTTGACTCGTGGGTCAGTTGGTGCTCCTGAACAGCTTTGCTTCACCTTTCAGGAGACAAGCTGTTGCATACAGTGTAAATACCCTTGCTGTTGTTGGTGCCTTTCTGCTAATATTATATGGATTTGAGATATTGGAATGTTTGTTGAATAGAGATGGAATTATAGAGTTAAGTAATGTGGCCAATTTTATGACCGATAATCACCCTGAAATGGATTTTTAACACAGGCAAATGGTGCCTGCAAAATCAGAGAGGCAACATGTTGGAATTTCCTGTTCTTGCCAAGTTGTGGGTTAACCTTAAGGTTTTCCTTTAAATGTCCAAGGAGAACGGGGGATCAGTGCAATTTTAGCTGCAAGAAAAGTCTGCCTCCAGTGGACAAAGACTCTGCTAACCTTTTCATAATGTAAAGTTTCTGTTTTATGCATATTATTCGCCTTTGGAAAAAAAGAATCCAATTTATTTCTCCCCTTACGAGAATATTTCTATATCATATACTGTTGAAGATATTACCCAATAAAATTAGTATAACATTCCTCTATATTGGTCCAGGAGGTTGTTGAATTGAAAGGGTTGGACGTGGAGTGCAGTATGGATCATCATTATTTATGGAAGTGTGTGTGTGTGTGTGTGTGTGTGTGTTTTTTGCTCCAGTCACAGACAAAAGTCCACATCAAGGACGGGCCCAAATTGAAATACAGAAAATTGAGAAAGAGGAAAAAACAGACAGGGAAAGTATTTACAAATTTTTGAGAAAGTGCCAGTCAAATAACATACACCAATTGCTTGGAATGTAGCTTTTGATACCAATTTTGTCGTATTCTTTAAAGAAACAGAATGGTGAAACTAAGCTGATGATTTATTAATTGAGAATTTATTGAGAGTAGAGTGACTTTCAAATCTAATAAGTGCACTACCCTTCCCCCATCTTGGGTAAATTGTTCTTTAATGCCACCTTGAATAGCTTATTTACAGTACTTTCCTTGCACTGCCAAATTTGCAATTTTGTCAACTTATATATGACAGCTAGAGAGAGGATATGAACTAATGAAATCCTTCTTCATCTGTCTTGGCACTACCTTACTACATGTTTATATTAGATATTTAGAGACACAAATTTTTGGAATGAGAAAAAGGTAACGAGGTCCAGTACACCGATGCTCATTTCCGGGTTCCAGTAATGGTTGCAACGAATATATCAAATTCTAACAGATCTCTTTCATTTTTTTTTAAAGTCTTTAATGTTTTTTAGTTACACTATACTTTTTACTTACTGTTCAGGGGCAAAACCTAACATTTTTCTTTGGGACTAATGAGATATCAGTGTCTGACAAATAGGGTGTGATCTTGTCATAGCCCAACTGGAAATTCAAAAAAAGGGGGTTTCACCTACTAGCAAATGGCCAGAACTAAGCTCTGCTGCAACTCATATTATAAGATTACATCATTTTCATAATCCTTTAAGGAAAAGACATGTTAAATGAAGATTGTATGCTAATTGATTTATATAATGGAGATTTCAAATAGTTAACATAATTTTTGTATTACTGTACTTTGAAGTAAAGACTGGTTGTTCTTTACAGGATTGGAGATGTCAGGACTGCTGGCAGCTGTAGCATGCCGCAACACACTAGTTCCAGTAGCTGCTTTAGATCCCACAGTTTTGTTGGCTCTCCGTCAGAGCTGGTTACCAGGCCTTCGAGTAGCAAGTTCAGGGGTAATGTCTATAAGCATCATTTGTTAATAGAATTAAAGTAGGTTTGTTATCATGTATAGGTTATTGTAAATGTTTTCATGTTTTAATGCATTTCCATAAATTCATGTTTTTTAAAAATTTCCTCTTTTGCAGTATCATAGATCAGATTTCTTCATTGTCTTATTATGAACATAACATTTTCTTATCATTTTCATCTCAAATCCAGTTACAGTGATTCCTCCATACAGCATATCATGACAAGACACATTTATGAAGTTTCCAGAATAATTATTTATTCTTGCACTTTCCTTGTTTTCTCATCTTTCTCATGGTTGCTACTTAGGATAGAGAACTCGAGAACTAAGTTAGATACTAAAACCTTAGTGCCTACCATAAAGTATTGCAATTTACACACAATTATTTACCATATGTATTAGTAATGGTAGTTATGTTTTTTACTCAGTTGATGTTCCTTGCATGCACTATGTTCTTCCTTTTATCATGATCTTGGATGCAGTTTGATGCTCTGCGTTTGTCATCACCCCTCTCAGTCACCGCTCCTCCATACAACTTACCATGTACACGTAACAAACATGTACCTCTGTAATTAAAAAATTCACATTTGTCCCCCTTGCCTTTGTATAATGACATTATACAGACATTCTGTCAGTCCTCAGGTACTTCATAATGAGCCTTATATACATTGAAAATGCTAACTAGCCAGTCAACAACACTGCTATCCCATCCACTCCAGCTGCTTTACTTCACTTCAAGGCTTTGACTACCCATTCTCCATGAAGACCACAAGCCAAGACTCTTTCACTTCACTTGCCTCCATGTCCAGAGCACTCGACATCCACCACCCTGTCATCATATATGTCCAAAATCCAATATGCTTACACCATACCTTGAACTCATCTTTGCCAGTTACCATTTCCCCATTTGACCTCTTTATTGATGTTCCCATATGATTTTCCAAAACACTTTCTTATTCTCCCTGAAATTTGCTGATACTTGCTCAGCCCAACTCTCATTTGTATTCTCCTACAGCACCTGCATCTTCTTGACCTCCCGCCACTTTTTCTTTTACATCTAATTAGTTGCAAGAAATGCATATACACCTCTCTTTTTTTCTTTCACTTTTTTCTTTCATCAATAATTTTACTTATTCATTCCATCACTCATTGCCCTTTTTCAAGTTCCCTCCCCCCATCTTCATATATAAAGGCAAAGAAATAGAGAAAAAAGGAGAAAAATACTCCAAGAGTTTCTAAGGTGGAGATTTACCTTTTGAGATTGGCCTAGTGATGGATGTTTCAAGGGACATTAGAAGATAGATATATGTGTTGTCAGAAAAGAAAAACGTAGCTAGGTACATATTTATGTCAAATATTTTGATGATAGGTATGGGTGCGACCATCAGGAGGCAACAACTACATGACAGTAAAGAATTCAGCAGATAAGATACAGCTTCATGATCAGTATTTTCAAGATGTCAGATCAGCATTCATCTCAGGTAAGAATACTTAATTTCATATTTTGATTATATGCATATTTGTGATCTGAAATATGTTCGTAAGAGAGAGAGATCTCCATTATTTTCTTGTAGGTATACAAGGTGATATAGAGTTCTATTTAGAAGAGGTAATTGCATATTTGGACTAAACATAAGGAGATGGTTTTGTTAAACAGACTTGGTAATATACAGATTGGTAATAAATGAACATAGAATACTACTCACATATCTCGTGCATGTTGTAGGAGGTGACTAAAAGGGGCTGAAGCTAGGGGCTGCAAACCTTCTCTTCATGTTATCACTTTCTGAAAGTCGAAAGAGAAGGAGCCAAGCAAGGATTTGTGCTCAAAAGCTTAGTTATCTTTCCCTTATGTTGCTTCACTAAAGCAGGAAAATGGAGCCCTTATGAATTTTTTTCATACACATTTGCCATTTCCCACCTTAGTGAGTTAATGCTAGGAACAGATGAAGAAATGGCCACATTTGCTCACATCTACAACCAGGCCTCACAGACCTTTCTGTGATTTCCTCCTAAGTGCTTCATATTGCCTATTTCAGTCTATTGACAGCATATGTCCCCTGTAAACTAGTGAAAGAGGGCAATAGATGTAATAAAGTAATGAAGATGGGAAAAGGTGAAAACAAACTAAATTGTAAATGCCATATTGGTGAAAGCAAGCTTTGAGAATCAGTTTGTGGAAGGGGCCTTAGAATTTATGTTATGTTGAATATAGCAAGAGAAACATTTGTGAGGAAAACCACGAGAAGCAAAACAGTGTTTGTTTATTACATCCCGTAGCTGCCTGTAACAGATGAAGAAATGGCCACATTTGCTCACATCTACAACCAGGCCTCACAGACCTTTCTGTGATTTCCTCCTGAGTGCTTCTTATTACCTATTTCAGTCCATTGACAGCATATGTCCCCTGTAAACTAGTGAAGGAGGGCAATAGATGTAATAAAGTAATGAAGGTGGGAAAAGGTGAAAACAAACTAAATTGTAAATGCCATATTGGTGAAAGCAAGCTCTAAGAATCAGTTTGTGGAAGGGGCCTTAGATTTTATGTTATGTTGAATATAGCAAGAGAAACACTTGTGAGGAAAACCACGAGAAGCAAAACAGTGTTTGTTTATTACATCCCATAGCTGCCTGTAACAGATGGATTTGTTCTCATGCTGATTGAATAGCTGAGTGGGTTAGCTGTTTTCTTGATTTGAGCTTCCTGCTTACTGTTGTTCTCATGCTGTTCATGCACTTTACGGTCATCATGATTATTTAGGAAATACCATCTTGCATCATGAAAGTATTAACTGTTGGTACAACTTAATTTTCATTGGGAACTCTTGTTGTGATATTACTTTTTTTTTTAGGTATCAGAGTATGAAAGGAAGAGTCGCAGATTGGTGTTCTAAATATCTAATACATTATACTAGAAGGTATTGCATCATAAACTGCAAATTAAATTGTCTTTATTTTCTACATTTTATACATTTCTTGAAAGTATAACAAGGTCTACAACACCTAATTTTAGGACTAGGTCTTGCCTGGCTAGATTTTTAGGAATTTAAAGTGTTGATTGCTCATGAAAATACTCTTTTCAGAGGGATTTATCATTTGCAATAATTTTAGGGACAAGGAGGTGGCAGTACAGGAGAAGTGGCAGCAGTGTAGTCTGCATAGATCAAGAAGATCAACGGTCCTACAACAGACCCCTGCAACATGCCATTGTTGATCTCAACACATT
>JAUUDW010622452.1:0-11635 GCA_032361385.1 Panulirus guttatus
AAAAGTTAAGCGAGGGGGCAATGCGAGTGTTAAACTCTCTCTCCCCGTAAGAAACAAATAGCAATCACACACACACACACACACACACACACGCAGTACACTGGCTGCGTCAACACTTAACATCCAAGTAGGAAACACTGTCATTTAAGATCAGAACTCTGTCAGGGAATTATGTTAAGTGATGAATCTAACCTGAACATTTGACCCCTGACCCTCTCTTGTAATAGCGTCATTGTGCTTTAACAGTATATCTTCTCCCACGTCAATTAATCTATAAGACTTTGACCTCCCACTGCAGGGAGCGGGGGGAGGTCACACAGAGAAACATAGACACAGACACAGACACACACACACACACACACATACCACTCACGGGCGATAACATAAACGTATAAATGATAACATTCCCCTTGTCCTTCAGGGTTGTGTAGATAACACAAGATGGCTACATCTATAACTGCTTCCCCAGCGGGAGATACAACACTGACCTCGGGCCGTAAGGTCAAGGTCAGGCTGGGTATTCCCCTACCTCCTCCTCCCAGAGGAAGTCCTGTTTATGACACGTATCGTGTACACTCGCTGCCTCGGGTCTACTGCTCCTCTTTATACACAAAGTTCCCGTGTGTGACGGGTTGTCACTGGTGGCAGTGGTAACGGCAATGACGGCTGTGACGACTTGGTGACGAAGACTGGTGGCGATGACCGAGATCACCACTCACAGACCAGTCACCACTCACAAACCGATCACTACTCAAACCAGTCACCACTCACAAACCAACATTATGACTCGATAGCATCAGTAATGTTATACTGATGGAAACCATCAATGGGGCTATGCAGTCACTGACAATTTGACGAATATATAGGAAAAAAGTTTAAGGATTTTTCCTTTCGCCTCGTCCACAACATTCTTATTCAAAGCTTCTCTTTCCTCCTCCTTTATTACCGCACTATACTCGCTCGTTCCTCTCTCATACCTTGCATATGTTGGCTTGGCTCGAGTGTCGCCTAAGCCTTCGTCACAGCACAACATATTTCTGACATCTTTTTAATTAACAAATTCCTTTGTCTTTCACAATCTTCCCTCTATATCTGAGGCTGGATGAGGTACCCCGAGACGTTGCTACTCCTTCGCCGTAAATTTCAGTGACCCATTCACCGCAGTACCCATGTTCCTGGCCAGTGAATTCCATTTGACAACACGGATCACCTCAGAAAATTACGTTCCGTGTAGACGCCACGATTATCTCTCCTCTCTCTGAATCTTGCCTCGTCTCTGCTCCCTTCTCAAGTCCTCGTTTACCTCATAATCAAACTTGAGAACTGCATTAGGCCCTATTTTTTTTTATCAGCTGATGCCCTTCTGTTATATTTACTTGTACTCGCGACACTTGGCAGATGCTTCTAGTATCACTGCACAGTGGTAACTAGTGACAGCACTATTACTCTATCAAGGAATAAAGTACTGAATGAACTGAAACTGCCTTCAGTACCCATATGCAGTGAAGTCTTATCAGTCCAGCTGATGATAGTGTTTTTAAAGATACAGTTAACACGGGGAATTTTTCCTGTAATAAACACTCTATAAACATTCGTGTCTCTAGGGCTCTCTGTCACCGTGTGTGTGTGTGTGTGTGTGTGTGTGTGTGTGTGACCAGCGCACTGATCCAAATATAGGCAGTGAAGCGGCCGAACAAGCTGCGTGGCGTGACCTTTGACCCCGTGTCGTCGGGAGGGGGTGGAGGGGGAGGGGTGACTGACTGTCCGGCCTGCAGATCTAGTCACGAGAGCCTGACCCACCCGGCTGTTTGTGGCGGCGGCGGCTGGTGGGTGGTGGGTGGTGTGTGGGTGGGATTGGTGGTGAAGGGGGGAAGTAATGGTGGTGGTGGTAGTGGCGGTGGTGTTGGAGAGGTTGTGAGAATGGTGGAGAATATGGTGGTGGTGGTGGTGGTGGTGGTGTTGGGAAGTTGTGAGAATGGTGGAAAGCATGATGGTGATGGTGGTGGTGGTGTTGGAGAGGTTGTGAGAATGGTGGAGAGCTTGATGGTGGTGGTGGTGGTGAAAATGGTGGAGAGCGTGGTGGTGCTGAGAGTGGAACAACATTCTCCAACCGCCTCAATACTCCAACAACAACAGTAACTAGGGGGAAATGAGGGGTGAGAGGGAGGAACCCCATCCCCACCACTCTCCCAACCCTCCCCCCTTCCCATCTCCTGGAGGAGATGGAAGGCCCCCTCCCTAATACGCTTCCCCCCACCTCCCGCTACCTGGAGTCTCGTAAAGGTCATTTCCGATAACTTCCGGGATGGAGGGGAGGGGGCGCTAAGACCTCCCCCTCCCCCTCGTGACCTGCTGGTCGAGTGGCACTTGACTATGGCCGGTGGGGGGTGGGCCCCCCTCCCCCACCGAGGGGGGAGGGGGGCCCCACCATCTCTATGTCTTATGTAAAAGAATTATACTTCGTAACCCTAACCTAAGTGGATACAAAAGGAAAAAATATAAATAAAAAAAATCTTTAAGTGTTACCGGACTCCTCCCCGCAGGAGGTTACACCCCGAGCTAGGTTATCCCGTCGTCAGTCAACGAAACTGAAGAGTAAAGTCTCGTCAAAAGTACTTTCTCACTTCAGAGGAGCCCATCCTGTCCCTGGTACTGAGTGCAGCGCAGCCCTAAAGCTACTACAGCTTCTGAAGAAGGGGTCCTGAGGTTATAATTCTGCTACTACTACTACTACCAATAAATAATCAAACAAATGAATTAATATACGTATATTCAGAGACACAGGGCATCTTACACATAATATATACATGGGATCTGCAATATACACGTAGCGTATGTAATAATCACAATGCCATCAAGAAATCTATAATTCACAGGGGGTAAAATTATTCACGACGAAGACCCCTGCATAGGAGGGGTATCCACGAGCCTTGGCCCGAGCCGACACGTGTGGGCAATCATCTACACAGACTCGGATATATATATAAGTCAATTCAACTCTACACAGACGAAGCATTTCTGTGAGATATTCGGTTAAGGGTGACATGGCTAGAGGGTAGGTGGAGGCAGGTATAGAACTCACAGTGGGTGGGACACATTGGTGACAGGTGGGCTCCAAAGTGGGGCCCAGGGGCCTAGGATTGTGGCCCAGAGTGGGGCCCAGGGGCCTAAGATTGTGGCCCAGAGTGGGGCCCAGGATTGTGGTCCAGAGTGGGGCGTCCAGAGACCCCATGGCTTCGTTAAGAGCTGGCGATCAACCCCAAGAGCTGGGTCCCTGCATCAGAGCCGACAGCAAGTGACAGACACAACATTTTACACCTGTACGAGTCCAAGTGATGCCCGACTGGCCGGGTAAACTGCGTGCCCCTGTGGCACTCATGCATTCATATCACGATTTTCGTGCATCATTACTACGTTCACACACGTTCGATACCCGCTTTACCCTGCATCCACATTATCCTCACCACACGCATACACGCAAACACATACACGCCCTTCCCGCATGTGGAGCTCCCCGTCCCACCCCATGAGTCAAGGCGACCCTCCTTCCCTCCCTCCCTCTGTCAATAGCGTGGCCATGACCGGCTTCTATGTCTCAGCTGATGGTCCGCCACAAGGGGAGCTGCTGTTGCTTAAGCTGTCTTGTCGACCACAGCCCCAAATGAAGCCGTTCTTGGCGACCACAGCCCCCAGCTTAAAGCCGTTCCGTCGACCGTAGCCCCCAGCTTGAAGCTGGTCTGTCGACCATAGCCCCCAGTTTGAAGCTGTTCTCTCGACCTCAGCCCCAGCTTGAAGCTGTTCTGTCGACCACAGCCTCCAGCTTAAAGCCGTTACGTCGACCGTAGCCCCCAGCTTAAAGCTGTTCTGTCGACCATAGCCCCCAGCTTCATGAAGCTGTTCTGTCGACCTCAGCCCCAGCTTCAGCAAGCTTTTCTGCCGACCACAGATCAAGCTGTTTTATGATAAAAAAAAAAACTGTCTTCACGTAAAATTCTTGATGTAGACAAACTGGCCGTCAAGATCCTTCTGTTGTTTCTGGTGACTGTCACGAGTGACCGTACCTCAGTCTCGAGTGACCGTACCTCACACTCAATTGACTGTAACACAAGACTCAAGTGAACGTACGTCAGACTCGAGTGACCGTAACTCAGATTCCACCTTTAGTCATGGACATGACATCATGAAATAGCAATGAAAGACGGCTGGCCGTGTTCAGAGCGCGCCCATGATGTTATGAAAGGTACGTGGGATAACCGTCCTGGGAATCATATGACGAACATGGCCGTTGGTGTGAAGAATGTTATGTGTGACGTGAAGGTGACGGTGCAGGAGGGGGTCCGGGTCCCTTGTGACGGGAATGTGACGGTGTAGGAGGGGGTCTGGGTCCCCTGTGACGTGAAGGTGACGGAGACGGTGTAGGAGGTGTCTAGGTCCCATGTGACGTGAATGTGACGGTATAGGAGGGGGGTCTGGGTCCCCTGTGACGTGAAGGTGACGGTGACAGTGTGGGAGGTGTCTAGGTCCCGTGTGACGTGAAGGTGAACAGTGCAAGGCGGGGATCTGGGAACACCTCTCCTCCGTCGGCAGGAGACCTGAAGTTTTACGCCTCCTGACGAAGGGCTGGGCGACGTCCGCCCACCACCTCCTCATACGTCCACGACCTCCACAAATATTCCATTTTTTCTCCCTCTCTCTCTCCCCGGTACATGAGGGGTGAGTCCTTATTAGGAGGGGCGGCAAATGAGGTCCGTGGCACTCCTAGCGCCGACACACTGGGCTCCTCACTGCTGGCACTGTGACGTCACGCCGGCGGAGGCCAACCCCCCACCCCCCTAGCGAGTTCAGAGCTGTTCCAATGGCATACATAATACAGCGACCTAGCCATATACGGGAGGCACGGCAGGGTCGGGCCTCAGACGTTGCGTGTGTGTCTGTGTCGCTATGTGTGGCTGGCCTACTGTGCCTGGCCTCGTCAGCTGCTCCACCCGTGACCTGACCCCTCCCTTGTACACAGGGCGCCTACCACAGAGCTCGACCAGTGACCTCTGGTGCTTCTCCCTGTGTCCCTCCCACCCAGCCATCTACCTCTGACCCTGACCCTATCCCGCCCATCTATACCTCTGCTCCTTCTTCTTCCCCTTTTACTCCTTCATGACTCCTAACCTCTTCCACCAGTGACCCTACCCCCTCACGACCTCTCCATCTGTGACCCTGCTCCTCTCTGTCTCTCATCAGTGACCCTTCTCCCTCCTGACCTCTCCACCAGTGACTGGCCCCTACTAACCTCTCCACCTGTGACCCTTCTCCCTCCTGACCTCTCCACCAGTGACCCTGGCCCCTATTGACCTATCCACTTGTGGCCCAGCTCTACCTTGGCCTCTCTACCAGTGACCATGGCCCCCTCCTGACCTCCCCACTTTTGACCCTGGCCCCTCCTGACCTCTCCACTTTTGACCCTGCTCTCATATGACCTTGCCACTCGTGATCTTACCCACTGACATCGTAAAAGTGACCCTTCTCAACCTCTGACCTCACTACTGGACCCTATACCAGCGGACACGCAACATGTGACCTCCAGCCGCCTCAATCAGGGACCCCACCTGACTGTCTTCCCCCACTCGTCCAGCTACCAGCCGTCGACCAGACACACCACCAGTGACCACTACCTCCTCGAACTCTTCTACTGGTGACCTCGCCTACTAGAGCTGCTGCTACAGGTACTTCTACAGGTGACTCTTAATAGTGACCTCTCCACAGCGACCAGTCCAGACCTGACGTCTCCACGGCGACCAGTCTGGGCGCTACCTCTCCACAGCGATCAGTCCAGCCAGGCTTGAGCTCTCCTTCATGATTCCAGACAACCTTCTAATGCTCCGTTTCAACAGATTCCTCTCATACCAATTTAAGGGAATGTAATAATGAACTATGCGCCTGCAATACACAAATTTGCGCCAGTCACCCAAGTCCTTAGGTACTCACAGGCGTCCTCCACTCCCTCCCTCCCACTCTCCACGATGAGGGCGACACCAATACAACCCAGTGTCGAGGTTGGGAGGAGTGTTACTCGCTCACCACAGGCTTACTAACGAGCTACTAACTAACTAACCAACGAACTAACGAGTAGTTCCGTAAAAAAAGGAACTCTTTGAGCGTAATCAGTGACCAAACTCTACGAGCTAACACTCTCAGCGGCTCCTTGACGTACTATGGGTAATAGAGTGATGGCACGGAGTCACATGGTGTAACTAGCGGGTCCATTCTCTGTGGTATCCACTGTCTCACACACACACACACACACCCGGTCATACAAGGGTGACAACCGCTTATAATTATCATGAGAGGCTCGTCCTTAAAGCTTGTGATACTACCAGACGCGCCTTTAATCTTGCAAGGAGGTGGCCGACACCTGTCATCATCCCCTTCCCCTCAGACGTGATGTCTATCAGGCTGAGGTGGTGGGAGAGAGAGAGAGGTCTATCAGGCTGAGGAGGTGTGAGAGGAGGGGCGGTGAGAACCGTCTAGGTAGCGGGAGAGTGACAGCGATGAGCGGCAGTGGGAGAGGTCGGGCGGTGAGAGCCCATGTATCTAGGGGCGATACAATACAGACTTGTTGCCTGGGGTGGATGAGGGCCAATTTGAGGACCATTTTCTTTAAAAGATTCTGCCGCTGTGTGCGGGTTGTTTAGCTGTGGCAGCCACGCCCGTCCTGTCAGCGGTGGCGTGAGGAGAAAGGACTGCAGGGGTCACAAAGGGTCTTTGTCGGACCCCAAGTGGTCCGGTGATTATGACATGGGATGTTACAGGAGTTGGTTCATTACACAACTTGACGGGGGTCTTCCCATACAGTAAACTTATCTACTAATTGGTGAAAAAGTGGATTACCGCCTCAGAATTTCAGGTAATGTGTTGTTCCTTTTCTCGCAAGATCTGTTTGGAAAAGCGTTTCTCATTCGCTGTCTAAGACACAGTGTTCTTGTGTACGCCGCATTAGAATCACGACGATGCGCGTGATCTAAGCACTTGCTGATAACCACGAGGAAAAATGAGACACTTACACAATAATGTAGCAACGACATCTTGTAGTCTACTAATCTTGTTACTTTCTCCAAACACAAGCCTTACTCGACACATTTCACTGTGATGAACTAAAAAAGAAGGAGAAATGGATCTCCTTGTTTCCGTTTGCTTCAAATAGATCTGTTGGTTCCTCCTTGATTACATTCTTTACGACTTCTACTTGGCAACCCAGTGTTGCGTTCAGCAGCCTCTGTATGAAACGCGAGTGTGGCTGAAGCACCAACTTCATCGCGCTCCCGGAAGCCTATGTGGGAGGGTTTCAGTGATGGTTTGATATGAACCAACTCCCTTACTAGTAATGCTGGCATATCTGTATCTGCCTTCAGAGACCAGCTGGATGCATTTTGACAGGTTACTGAGAGAAACAAGTTCCTGCCTCTCAGCTTCCAGAAATCACAACACCTGCTGACGACGAGGGCAGGTCCTGGCTAGTGGAAGGGCAGGTCTTTGGTAGATGGTAGGTCGTGGGTAGAGGGACAGAGCCTGGCTAAGGAGACAGGTCCTGGCTAGGGAGGGGGCAGGTCCTGGGTAGAAGGCAGGTCCTAGGAGGTGACAGGGCGAGTAGACGGGGGTGTGAAGGAGCAGGTGACCCCTTGATCAGCAGGTGAAGGCGGTAGGCGTCAGGTGATTCAAGTAAATATGTATCTGGGTGAGCACCAAGTCTCGCAGGGCCTGGCCAGGTCACACGACCTGACATTACCTGAACCAGCCGAGCCACACCAGGTTACCCAATACTAAGAAAGGTGACAACCTCTGAGAAGTTCACGTACACCCAGGTGAACGTGTGAGTTAAGCAGGTGAAACTAGGTTAAGATTTGATAAGCCAGGTGAACCAGCATGAGATTAGATTATAAATATGGTCAAGTTCACCTCGGCCCCATCCAGGTGAGCTCAGGTGAGGCTAGGTGAGATCAGGTGAGCGCAGGTGAGGCCAGGTGAGCTCAGGTGAGACCAGGTGGGCTCAGGTGAGGCCAGGTGAGCTCAGGTGAAGGTCATACCAAGGCTGGGCGGGATGAGGACCCTGCCTCATTGTTCTTACTCTTAGGCATGGAAGGATTAAGGTTCTGAGCATGTAGCGGGGTGTTCCTAGATCTTATCTCGCACACATTTACTTTTGTTTGTGAAGAATTGTGTATGCAAATGTATGCAGGCGTGCGCACACATCCTCGTGTGTGTGTGTTCGAGTCAGAGTAAGCGCATAATGCGTACATAATGCGTCGTCAGGCCAGGGCGCGAGTGCCACGAGACCTGCGTGCAGAAGACCCGCTCCAGTTCGTCCCGGCAGAATACGAGACTCCCCCGTCCGCCTGTTGCCAACACGGCTGCCAACACACACTCATGGAGCCCCGGTGTCTGTCTGTCTGTCTTCGGGCAGTGAAGCGTAGCTCTGCGTGTGTGTGAAAACTGGCGTATTGGTGTCTCGGTGTCTGTGTGGATACTGACTTGTGCGATCGAAGTCTTCTATCTGCTGCTCTTATTTCCACTAGAGTTTGATCTCTCCTCAGCAACCCTTTCTTTAAGCATTCCGAATCCCTCGGTCTTCTCTCCGATCTTCATTATGACTTCCGCAGGAGGAGATCCGCTGGTGATATCTCACTGACGTCTGGTCATCATCTCCGAGAGACTCTAGGAAATACAGTGCTGCGACCCGTGATTCGTCGAGAGCTTCTGACAAGGTGAGGCACTGGGGTTTAATCTCCAAGCTTCCCGCTTTTGACTTCCCTTTGTTGATGACTCAACCTCTCTCTCTCTCTCTTTCCCCTATTAACAGCGGTGTTCCTCAGGACTCTGTCCTTGTCTCCTACATAATCTTACTCCATTGTTACAAACGATTTCCGTGTTTCCAAATGCATTCATAAGCATGCCTCCAAAACCCTAATACTCGCTATCTCTCTCTTTAAAACACCCTCACAACTCTCCCATCTCCTTTTGATGCCTCTGTAATTCCACCACCCAACACCATAAACATACCCGGTCTCACCATAACACCTGATCTATCTTGGAGACTCCACGTTAATCAGAAAGCTAAGTCTGCCTCTAAGAAACTGGAAGTCCTGTTCGGATGCCATGAATTCTTTTCCCCTGATGAATACAGTTGCTCCGATTATGCAAAGGACTTGATCCGTCCTTCTAGGGATCTGTGAAGGTTCTAGCTCTCCATATACTCACCTGAGGGAGTTGAGTTCAAGGCATTCCGAATGACCAACTCTCCCAGTTGGATGCCAAAACTTGACTCAACTGTTATTCTGCTTCCTATTTCCAGAAGCTTTCAGCTTAACTAATCCACGTTATTGTCGGCAAATCAATGCATTAGATGATTACCGTCCGGCAGCTGGCAACTGAAAAGTGGGCCGTTGTGATGTCTGTTTCTTCCCGTCCGCCGCTACGCTTTGGAAATCTCAACCTTCCAATGTCTTTCCTGACACCTACGACCCGGCCTTTTCTGAACGGCAGGTTTTCCTTCCGCTTCGTCTAAAACTTTACAGCTCTTTTTCGCTCTTCCTTCGTTATCTCTTTAAAGCTTCTTCGTGTCAACGTTAAGGCATTGGCCTCGATGAGAGCTTTTGTTCGTGACTGTGGCCACAGACACGGGAAAGACAAAAATGGCCTGGGCGTTCTATCCCCGGGTGTGAAGACTGATGTGCACGTCTGGGTACGTCTGGGCGTGTGTCCGGATGCGTCCCGGATGCCTCTCTGTGTCTTCCTGCGCGCACGGGCGGGGACGTCTGGAAGTCTGTCTACTGCCGGAGGAGCTCGTGGGGGTCGGCGTGTGTGTATGTGTGGCGGTCTGTCCACGTACCACTTGCGTGTTGACCACCAGAGTCCTCTCTGTGTGCCTCACTATTTTCTCACTAACAAACTAACTGTCTACCTAACTATCTCACTTACTGTCTAATTACCTCACTAACTAACTACTCCCTCATTTACTAACGAACTAACTTACATTTACGTCAGGTGATGTTGTTGTTCGTACATTTCCTTCATCGTCTGCAAGACTCCATCAGGACCTATCTGCTAACCCGTCCCCTTTATCTTTCTCGCTCTCTCTACTCCAGCCCCTCCTCCGCCTGTCCGGACCGGCCCAACTCAACAGTCCAGTCAACATGTTTACCCACTTACCAGTCACCTCAACGCTGCCCCAATTCGAGAATAAATCTAATTCCAAGTCTATCTGACTCGTTCGAAGTCTTTGCCCCATATGTACTTCGTCTCCTCTTAATCCTCAATCATTTCTACTTTCAGCTGTTTCTCGTAAAACTGTGGCAAAAAAATTCTTTCGTCTCATCACAATAATTATGTTTTGTGTCCAATTCCCTTTAATCTTTCTACTGTGAGAGAGGACGTCGGAGGAGGCAGGTGTGGTAAATACCGTCCACACCATATACGTTCCCTGAACACCATAATCACCCATACGACAATCATGGCCACTCCTCACGGCAAATCCTTCTCCCTATCTAAGGGAAACTCGCGGGAGGAGGAAGTGCTTGAAGTCACTTTATGATGCTCGCGTCAGAGGAAAAAAATACGAAAACCTAAACTTTTACATTATTCAAACTTTCCCGGAAGTTTCTACACTGCCGTCGGTATGAATGAATAAAAAGCACGACTCTTCGCCCAGATGTAGTGAGCAGTTTTCAAAAAGGCTTCATGACTCAGGCTGTGGACGCCGGCGTTTTATGTCCTCTCCTGTACAGTATCCTCTTGTGGCTACGATAGCTCGTGTCTTTATCAAAGTCAACTAATCTGAAGTCCAGACTGACACGCTACAACAGACTGACTCAAAAAGGCGGAGGGTACATGGCTAGGGGTAGGTGGATGCCGTGGGTGTAAGTAGAGAGGGTCCTCTTCCCGTCTGGGAAAGGGAGGAACAACAGTGTTAACGAACATTGGCAATGATAGGAAACAGGGAACACGAGAGCACCAGAGTGCATTCACACACACACACACACGGAGACTTGACGCTGATGACAATGCGTTGACGCTGACACAAGGACTACCATCGCGACCCCCTCGCGTACGACCCCTCATCAACCACCCCCCGTTAAGCATCAGGCCGTCAGGGTAATGCAGTCGTACCCTCAGGGTCGTAATACAGTTGTGCTCAGGAAAATCCGAGTTGACTCCCGACGGAGGAGTCGGGAGAGGCGTCGTCCCCGCCACGCTGCTACGCTACTACCTCCGTCGACGCCTCCCACACCCACCCACTCGACCCCACCAGGTTCCTCCTGCCTCACCAGCTCTTGGCGTGTGGTAGGCCAGGCTGCTCCCCGGCGAGGAGTTCCGGCACCACGAACCGGCAGCCCATCTTTTTTCATTACCATTTTCTTCATCCTTGGGATTTAGGGAGACAGAATGATGCTACCCACGTATCTCCGGCGTGTCGGGCAAGGCGACTTCAAAGGGCCAGGAACTCTGGAGGAGGGGGGAGGGGGGGGAAGAATCTTCCTTCCCTCCTGTATCATTACCGTCTGAACGCAGGAACAAGAGGAGGAGGAGGAGGAGGAGGGGGAGGAGAGCGAAGAGATTATTTCTGTCGTCGAAGACTCAACTTCCTGAC
>JAUUDW010622463.1:0-11634 GCA_032361385.1 Panulirus guttatus
ATTTTGTGTACCCCACTGCGATATCCTGTTCAAGTCTGAGTTTATTGTGGAAGCTATGTCAAGGCGAGATGCAGATCAAGTGAGAGAAGAGGGAGCAGAATTGAAGGATGTGGATGAATGCAGTGTAGGAGTTCAGATAATTTCATCTAACATGTAATTTTTCTGTACAAGCAGCACAATATGTTTCACGAAGACAATCCACCTCATCAGGTGCCAACAATTCATAAAGTTTTAAATCCCAACACCACCTCTCAGATTCCATCATCCTAATGCCGTACTGAATAATATTATAATAGTATATACCATAATACTGTTATATAGTATTTTATAGTATTATTCAGCATGACAAATAGCACCCTCATTCAAGGAAAGACGGCACTGTTTCCTAATAATAATCATAAACCACTTCTAACAAACCTAGGTTTGACAGCAATGTTGAGTGTAGAAGCACTTGGATTGGAGAGAAGACTGAGGAGGTTGACTTGTGAAGTGGCCCCCAGTGTGACAACTCCTCCCTCTTGCAGCGACAACACCAGAGGTGTCCCTAATAGGCTCCATGACGAAACACAGTTGTCAACCTCAGCCCAACCAGTTGTCACTTCCACCTGAGTAGATTATGTAAAAAAAAAATCAGGACATGAATGAAATATATTTAGTGAATAAATGTGGGAAAAAACTGTAACATATTGACAACCAATCAATCAAAATGGGTCTAAAAACACTTTAGGTTTGCAAATTTAAGGATTACTCCTCTGACTACACTTCACTGAACAAAAGGTACAGTAGTAGTAGTAGTTGGTGGGCAGCCAACAATCAGGGAGGTATATTACCAGTACTACCCATCTGGTTGTCGTGAGAGTTAGCGAGCTAGCACTTCAGTGGTTATCAAGTTGCACTCCTCTGACCCAGACAGCTGTCTTTTCTTTCTACCTCATCCACATGTGGACTACTGGTACTCTGTCCACAAACATACAATCTCTCTGCCATAAATAGTACTTGACAACACTTAACTCACGCAACTCATTCTTCATAACTCTAGATTTTCCTGCGGTGAGCCCTCTGCAATAGCCTTGCCTTTTGGCAAAATGGTAGGAGCAATTGACAGAAGTACGTAGGAATATTTAGACATGAGCATTAGGTAGAAACAATGGGTAGAGGTAGTACGTTTGACCATTAGGCAGAAGTAGTGAGTAGGAAACACTGCTCCAGAGCTGCCCTCTACCAGTGGCCTGTTAAGGATGAGGCACTAAAGGTTAAGAAATAGAACTGGAGTTCACTACTTATATTGACTCTGTTGCCATGGACACCCGTCTGAAGGAGTTCAAGGTGGGAACAGGCATCAGAGATATGGAAAGTTAAACAGATGGATAGAACAGCTTTCACCCAGTCTTTAGGAACAACCCTCTGCTTCCACACTAAATTATATAGCAAATATATCCACTCTATCACAGATTCTCCTCTGTACTTCTACATTTTAGCTGTAATCTTATCCACTCCACGTCTTTCCTTCATTCAACTTCAATACTGTCCTTTTTACCTCCCCTCTTGCTATGAGCCCCTGCACTTATATCCTTTTCCTCCCACCCTCCATACCCATGCATGTAATAACTGCTGCCTTACCTTCTCCTATATTCATCAAAACTTCAAAATACTCTTACCATCTTCCTTTCACTTCCTCCTTTTGATTAAGAAATTCCCCTTCCTTACTTCTGACATTTACATATGCACACTTACATCTACCTCCTTCCTTTGCTGCCTCCTTCCAGCACAATTTCTCATTTTCCCTAAACTTTTCACCGAACTTTCTTTCAAAATCTTCATCTACTCTCTCTTTGCTTTCCTATATCAGCTTCTTAACATTCTGCTTACAGATCTCATATTCTTCCCTCCTTTGCTGAACTTCCATTGGTATATTCTTTTTGAGCAATCGACCACATGTCATTTTCTTCTCTGCCACAATATTTCTAGCCTCATTTGTCCATCATGCATTTCCCCTTTTAATCTTATATATATCATGACCTTGTATCCAACAACTAATTCTATAACCTTTAACAGATTTTTTCTAAATATTGCAACACTTCATTAACACATATCTGCATCCCTACATTTAATACACTTTCATCTAAATTTTCAGTCACCCTTCTTCATACTCCTTGCTTTCTTCATTATTCATTTTCTCATTTGCTAACACTTTTACCTCTCCATTCTACAACATATTCCTCCAGTTCTCCCTGATCCTCAACTCCACAAAAAAACTGCAAAAAGGTCAGTCTCCAGAAGATCCTCTCATAACACTAGCATTCAGCACAACCTTTCTCAACCTTTCATCCAGTGAACCATAGTTAATCAAACCCTTTTGTTGTTCTCTTCCATAATTCCTCATCCAACTATAACTGTAGACCATCTTGTGCTGGAAAAAGGTATTTGGAAGAGATAAACCCCTCTCAGCATAGACATCCCAAGATAACTTCCAATCTCATTTACTCCAGGCACTCCCCACTTACAAATAATCTTGCCAATTTCATTGCATCCCACCTTCACATTCATATCATTCATTACAACCACGTTTCTCTCCTTCTCTAAACCATTTCTACAGTCATTCAAATTTTTCCCGAAATGCTTCATTTTATCATTACCACACACAGTATTAATATTCTTGGACACATACAAATACCCATGTGTACTTCACAATTCCATTCCTTCCTTTCACCCATACCATTCTATCCATGCTCTGTAACACCCTTATACACTCTCGGTGATGGCACAATTGCACATCCTTCCTTCCCTCTTCCCTAATAATATTCAATAATTCCTGTCTATACCATTCCTCCTGCTGCACCCTCCCAAAACTTGCATTCTTCATTCCCACTTTCACTCCAAGCAACAAGGACAGCAAAACAGGCATATACTGGTGCTAACAAAATATGCATGAAGAAGAGGAAATAGTATGTTGAAAATACACTCATATTTGAAAAGATAAGAAATATGCAATATACTCACTTATGAACTGAAGAAAAATGAACAATGTACTCACATCTGAACTGATGAGAGAAGAATATGTTGACTCAAAAAGTTGCTCCAGCCACTGGTTTATTAGTCCTTCCCATTCAAGGGTGAAAGGGTCAAGAGTATAAGAGGAGAAATAATGCTCTTGACCACCAAAGCCTGCAAATACCCATCCACGCAACTCCGTCACCACCTGATGCCTCACCTGAATTAAGATATTTGAAAAATAAAGAAAATGTTCTATATTTCATGCATGTTAATTCTCACATTCACATAATGGCATTCCAAACAAGATGTACTTCAAATCTTATTGCACAACTAACAGCGAACACTTAAGTCTTGGAAAACCTTGAGAAAAACTGAATCTTTAAATAAAATACTCTGTATGTATGTCTACCTAAAATAAAACAAAAGGAGCCACAAATTGCTTGGACACTTCACATGCCTTGGTTCAGTCCACTGACAGCATTGTTCCACTTCACTCTATCTCGTGGACACCTTTCACCCTCCTGCATGTTCAGGCCCCGATCGCTCAAAATCTTTTTCAATTCATCCTACCATCTCCAATTTGGTCTCCTTGTTCCCTCAACTTCTGACACATATATTCTTTCTATCAACCTCTCCTCACTTATTCTCACCATATGTCCAATATATTTCAGCACACCCTCTTCTGCTCTCTCAACTACACTGTTTTTATTACCATGCATCTCTCTTACCTTTTCATTACTTACTCGACCTAACCACCTCACACAACATATTGTCTTTAAACATTTCATTTCCAACATATCCTTTATCATAATTATTATTACTATTATTATCATCTCAATTCCAGGTGCATAAGCAATGATAATTACCCACCCCTCATATTCCAGTTTCAATTTTACCTACTTTAGGGATCACTTCCTAATCTTCTTTAAAACATTCCCAAAACTCCTTCTTCAGCAGAAGTACTACCCCTTCCTTATCTCTTGCCCTCACACTAACCCCTGAATTTATCCCTAAGACATTCCCAAACAATTCTTCGCAATTACCCATGAGCTTTGTTTCACTTGAAGGTAGAACATATGTGTCTCTCCTCAGAAAAACTACCTATCACTCTCTTCTTCTCATCTTGGTTACATCCACACATGCTCAGATACATGTGAAGTATGATGGTAAGTAGGGTGTGAATGAAAAGTAAAGAGAGATACAGTAAAATGGTTGTCACATGTGACATGAATTATTATATCAAAATGACCATGGAAGTATGTCTAAGGAAGGTGCATGCACAAGTGACTGAAATGTAACCATTAGTGTTTCATGGACCATTTTATGTATATCAAAATATGGCTTAAAAACAAATTGACACCAATATCAGTTCAAACAATTAAACATATGATCACAAATGGACAGATAAAACATTATCTGAGTGACATCTTTAGGAAGTTATTCGTAATATTGCATGTAATCATGCTTATTCTGTATGCCTTTAGCCTGAAACTGACCTTTCTTAAAATCTCTGCCACATCAGATAAACTGTAACTCCTTTTATGCCTCCCATGGCTATTAAGAAACTCCTCTGAGGCTTTAGTGAAGAGTTCCTGACCCTTCGACATAAGTGCTGAAAACCAATTCTCCACTGTTCCACCAGCTGTGCCCTCATGACCAAAAATGGTCTGTATTACGTCCTCTAAGTTCTCCAACCGTCCACCAAACTGTTAATGAAATGAAACAGCTATTCATCCAAGGGCATGAAACTGTTAAACCATGTTCAGATATTATGTCTTCACAATAACACTTGATATGCAGTGTAAAATTGATTACATTGACAAAACATGATAAACAAATGGTTCACTAAAATCTTTTCAATTTCAAATTTGTTTGGAAGAGTTACACATCCATAACATGGGGAATAACTTTTTATTACATACTATATTCTAAATATTAGTCTTGGGTGGGAGGAACTTTTATCAAGATTTTTTTCCGAAGTTCATATATTCTGAGGTTTAAAAACTTTCTTACCTGCGCACTTCCTCCAAAATGTTTCAGTAACTCAGATGACAAGTTGAAAGCTACACTACGGGGCAAAAAAGAATTCTGAAAAATGATATCTGTCTCCAAGTGAGTTTCTGGGAGACCCATCAGAGATGTCAGGTTTGTAACAAAGTGGCGAGAGAACTGACGTGCATCTCTAGTAGCTTCTTCCTCTTTTACAAAGGCACTCACATACGATTTTACTGCAAAGGTATAATCAATTACTGTCAAACAAAGAAAGTGGACAAATCTGATAATCAATGATGGACTCAACCAAGTCTCTGATAAAGGCAATCTTTAATTCATTTATCTTAAAAACATGAAGCTTTAAAGCTTAAACAACCCATTTTAAGCACCTACAAAATTAAACGCATACTGAATTTCATCAAAACTCAACTTAATCATGCAAGTGAAACAATCCATAGTAAGATATCTCAGTACAAAATTTTATCTATCATGAAGCTTTATAGCTTAAAGCAACCCACTTTAAGCATCTACAAAATGAAACTCAGTCCATTCTACCTCATTACAATGAATGAATTTCGTCAAACATTGAACGAGTCACACACCCTTAGACATCCTAATTTTTCACTCTGTACGAGTATTCAATAATCACACTTTCACTGTTATATGACAGAACACTAAATATGACTTTTCTAACCTTGTGTATCTGATTCCTTCTTAATAATAAGTGCGGCAACTGCTTCAGCTTCACCTGGGTTGCAGAAACGCAGAGACTGGAAAGCAGTGATCCGTAGCTCTGTCTCTAATGTTTCATTAAGTGCTTCCCACTTCAGCCAGTTCAATATCTGTATAATAATGTAATGCATCTATATATCGAAAGTGAGTCATTTTCTTAGTTTTGTTCAGTATCAGTCATGGTTATTCACCTTTATCAATGAATCGCACAGTCATATAGATCACATACTGACAGTCCTTTTATCCCCATATCGCAGATGTATAGTATATTCCATCTACTGCTAAGTCTTCTTTCACACTTTAATATCTAAGGTTTGCCTCTTACTTTCCAAAGTACATTACTTCTCTAAACCCCCACTCTTTCATTTTTGATTCTCAGTTTCATACCTTCAACTAATGTCTTGGAGGCACTTATACATACCCCCTCACGAATATACCTGCCTCAGTAATCTTATTTCCCACTCATCTTATATAATTCTCTTTCTATTCTTAAGAAACCCTCTTAATCTTCCACATTATGTATTTCATGGTAGGTTACCTGAAACTGACCTGTGAAGAGCATGGTCCCTTTCCAAGGGCTGAGAATGATGCCACACGAATGGCAGTGTCCACACTTATGTCTGCAGCACATTCCTGCAAGGCATCCTCAACTTCATGTCCATATGCACCAACATTCCCGAGACCTCGTATAGCCAACAAAACCTAAAAGAAATGTTTTATTCATAATAAAAAAAATCCAATACTATTCACATCTTTTTAACTGAGAACAACATCAATATGCAACACTGCATGACACTGTATTGTAAATTAACCAGAAAATGTGACAGAAGGTTTCCCTAGAAGAAATGCTGTAGAATAAGACAAAATTTCAACACAACTTGTGTCATTTAGGCAATAACTATAATCAGTGAAAAACTAAATGCTGGAGAGATCACAGATAAGGGGCCTGTTTATAGTTTTGGCCTTATGTTGGATATTAATAACTTGCTGAATATTTCTCTATCAATATACATGAAAGACTCTTCTCTTATTTGCCAGCAGACAGTTTATCTTCCTAACTATTCTCCTAATATGGGACTATGGCAACATGTTAGGGTAAATGTAAATGCCCAAGTCTTTTTCACACACACAATCCAGAAGCTTATTTCCTACCAAGGAATAATCAGATTGAGGCCATCTTTCCTTTGTCTCTTGCTCAGTTCTTAGCATTTGTTTGGTTTGAATTTCATCGTCCATGTTTCACACCAACTTTGGAGTCTGTTTAGGTCACCTTGTAAGCTGATGCAATCCTCCTCACAGCCATACTAGATGATGGATGGCCATGATATGAGTAACTTCAAAATGAATTACCCATAAGTCATTTTACAAAGTTCCTGGGAAGATTAAAATGTGAAAATTTTATAGATGGACAATGAATGATGACAGCCAATCAGAGATGACTGTTCCCTGTGGCAATCACATTAGATTTTGGACAGGCAAGAAATAGGGAATATACGGAAGGACCATCTATAAATCATCTCTGCAAAACTATAATTTAGTTGACCTAATGGTTTCTGAGGAGAAGATTAAAGACTGAAGAGTTTACAGACAAATGACAAAAGACAACAATGAACACAAAGTGATGACACGAAATCACCAGGTGGGCAAAAGAAAATCTATGTAGGTAATAAAATCATGGGTCTTCTTATTTAACAAAGAATTCACAAAAGTATAAATTATGAAAAAGGAATTACTCATAAAGGAAAAAATTAAACAGCAAACTAAATGGTGTACCTACTGGGAGAATACAATATGGAAAGACAAAACACACTAAGCATAGCAAGGTTTCGAGGACAGAAAGGTGAAACTTAGTCAAAAACAGAGACAAAATAAGTAGATACTTAATCATATTGGATGTAGTTAACAGACTGAGAAATCAAATGCTGATAATGTATGGGAAATGTACATAAAAAAGATTTGGAAGAGAGCATTTCTAATGAAGCACTTTGGAAAAGATGTACTTAATGGGGTGTACACATGAAATGATAAAGTATGCAGAAATTCATGAAGGCTGAAATGTTTAGTGATCGTTCTACATAAGCCAATCAACTGTTCAATGCAAAATGGAGTGCAAAATCCGGATAAACAGAAGTCATGCAATCAACTGTGAAAAAAAATCAAGTGAAATATAAAGCAGAAAGCAGTCCCACCTGATGCACGTCTCCACCAGAAGAGCATGATATCAGCCTTTCTTTCAGTTTGTCTGTGATGATCTGCACTGCCTGATCAGTTTCACAGCCTCTGTCCTCACCTGCAACATAATAAACCACTTCAGCAAATTATTATGAAATATGCAACACCTCTTTGCATGATATTTCTTAACAGATGGAATTTCAATCTTTTATCAAGTATTGTGAGACTGTATCACTTATATGTGTTGTATAAATAAATATGACCTTTCTTGTTTGCATAATTTCTTACATAAAGAATCACAATATTTGCATTATTTTCTATAAAAGTATGAAGAAAAGGGTAATCCTGTCTAGTAACTGGGTCATAATAAATGAAGCAAGCCTGAAATGAGAAAACATCTGTGATAACACTTGTTCCTAATATCTGGTGTGAACAATTTCATTTCAAATGCCTGAAACTTACACAACTACCACTACATTAAGTCCTTAGCTTACTCCTGTTCCCTAATTCTTTGCACTCAGTAATATCTTTACACCTCATTAATAATTCACAGCTCCATTACACAATTATCCTTCAAATTACTTGACTTATATTCAGCCTATTTACACAACAGTAAATTTCGACCTGTTGTAAAAATTTATTGTTATGATCTGAGAAGGCAAAGAGAATAAGTTCCAACTAATTCACCAATAAAATGTTTCAGCCTGAAGAAAACTGTACCTTGATAACATGAGGGGTCCTCAGCATGACAAGGGTGCTCTGACACACCTCTACATGTCAATCTTGTTGCATGTCCTGTCATTGCTGTCACACCTAACACGGAGGCATCCCAGTGCTCACTGTCCAGCAAATCCTGCAAGTATTCAAGGCCTGACTTAAATACAGAAAGGAAGAAAGAGAGGCATAAAGTTTGTTCCAAGAAATACACAGGACAAAATTTTGCCAGAATGGTAAGGCTAGCATGTAGAACTCACTGCATGTCTTGCTTGATGAATAAAGTTTCTCACTTCTGTCACCACATTACCTAGTTGTCAATTGGTAATTCATTAGGGTCTGACCTCACTCATATATCCAGCTTTTTTATAAGTTTCTGTTGATGTTCATTGTAAGATGTAAAATTTCTTCCGATATCGTTACACTTTTGCTTTGGCCTTCCATATATCTTTGATATCTTTCTAGCATTTTTCAAGCATCATTCCAAGCTCAATAATTCTAAATCTTTCTCGCTGAGATGGTTTCAGGCATAAAACATCATTCTTTATACCTTCTATTTCCTGCCATGCTTAGATTATCATGTACCTTTCCCTTCTTCCTTCTAGGATGTAAAATTTGAGTTTTTTCAACCTCTCGTGATATCTAATATGCTCTACACAATCAGTTTTGCTTGCGAGGCATTTCTGAACTTTCCTTGACTTGTTTATTTCCCTTTCTTTCACCGGTAAGCCACCCCCTTGAAGGAGTTCTATGTGGGAACAGACATTAGAAATATGGATAGAAATAGATATAGAGTGAGCATGCAGCACAATAGTATTCAAGTTTTCATCATTATCTTTCTCTCTTGCTTTGAATGTTTTCATTATCATACCTCTCATTACCTGGCTTGATTGTACAATCTTACTGATGAGAGTAGAGAGAGAAAATGCCTACCTGTGAGTACCTACGATAAGATTTGGTCTTTTGACACAAGTAACACATACCAATCACTACAAGCAGTCCTTCTTTTATAATTCTGATGTTTTCTAATAACATGCACATTGCATAATTGTCAATCTTGGGTTTACCTGGAAACACTTTTAGCCATTTGTCCAATCATCTTTTAAGGATATAAATGTTAACTTCTACCACAAGGCAGAAATTAGAGAATATCTCCATCCATTATGTTGGGTTTTCATAAATTATTGATAGTTCCTTTTTTGTATAATGCACTGGATTTTTGTCGATTTAATTACAGTACTATGTTTCTTCCACATTGTGGGTTTTTTAGTCCAAGGGTGTTTTTTCTGATTTCCTCTATCTAAAACAATGTATGACTTCTCATTCCTCACACTCTTCTTCTTTCAAGGCTGTACAATTCAACTTCTTTCAATCTCTTCGAAGAGTCCATACATTCCATTCCCTTTCATTGCTTATAAATATTTTTGAATTCGCTCAATCAAATGTATCTTTTCTTGTTGGTGACCATACTTTTGGTGGTGACCATATTTTGTTCCACCATTTAATGAACAACAATCTGTAGTTCACCTTGTTACATGTCTTTGCAAGGACAAAGAAGACAGCACAGTATTGTATTCATTATCTTCCTTTGCATTATAGTTTCATGTATGATTTGTAGGGTATGAGCAGCTGTGTTTGCAAGCCTTTATCAATGAAGTCATTGTTAGGAAAGTGTTCTTTCATATGTTATTCCATCACTCTTTCAAGTCTTTTTGTTACATGAGATGTTGAACTTACATTCCTAGAAAGAGCTAGATCCTAAAATTGTTCTGAGTGGTCAGGAAGACCTCTTCTTGTGTTATCTAGATCTGTTGATTTTAGTGCACAAATAGAAACATATAATACTTATATGAAGTGTAAAACAGTGCAATATTCACCATACGATACATACTGAGGTATAATAAAATGAATCTATATCACCTGTCTCAGAGAAAGCTGCATCTTAGGTCAGAAACCCTTATTTTTGGAAGCAGAGCTAAAAAGTAAATCATCATAGTACAATAAGTCTTTCTCCTGACACATAATATCCATGACATGCAGTCTGGTAAAGATTCCATAAAACTGAAATTCTGTAAACATATACTGACCATACTGACATAATCCTTAAATGAGTAAAGCAAAGAAATTACTGTTAGGAAAAACTTTTCAAGATAGCCTAAATTCATTTCATGTTTATGGATTGGGTAGTGAGGACAGTAAATGCATGAGTCTTGGAGATAGGGGAGAGTATAGTTTATTAGGGATGAGAAGGCCTGGAAAGTGAGTCAGTTGTTGTTCACCTATGATGTAGCACTGGTGGCTGATTCAAGTGAGAAACTGCAGAAGCTAGTGACTGAGTTTGGAAAAGCGTGTGAAAGGAGAAAAGTTGAGAGTAAAAGTGAATAAAAGCTACGTTAATAGTTTCAGTAAGGTTGAAGGGCAATTTAGTTGAAATAAATATGTATTCTTTTTTTATATGTATCTGCCATTTCCCACATTAGCCTGGTAGCGTCAAGAACAGAGGACAGCGCCTTAGAGGAAAAATCCCCACTTGGTCCTCGGGACAGGGGATAAAGAATACTTCCCATGTATTCCCTGTGTGTCGTAGAAGACGACTAAAAGGGATGGGAGCAGGGGCTGGAAATTCTCCCCTTCTGTTTTACTTTACCAAAGGAATGAACAGAGACATAGGCCAGGTGAAGATTTTTTCCCTCTGAGGCTCAGTCATCTATTCATGACGCTACCTCACTAACACAGGAAATGGCGAAAATGTATGAAAAAAGAAGACTGCGTGGAAAGAGAGAACATTATATCAGAGAGCAAAAATGGGTATGTTTGAAGGAATAGTAGTTCCAACAATATTATATGGGTGCGAGGCATGAGCTATAGATAGAGTTGTACAGAGGAGGGTGGATGTGTTGGAAATGAAGTGGTGTGAGATGGTTTGATCGAGTATGTAATGTAAGGGTAAGAAAGATGTGTGGTAATAAAAAGTGTGGTTGAGAGAGCAGAAGAGGGTGTGTTGAAATGGTTTGGACATATGGAACGAAT